>JABFDZ020000044.1:20631892-20654101 GCA_019775955.2 Pollimyrus isidori | reverse complement strand
GCCATGTGATTGGTTGATTAAATAATTGCATTAATGAGAAATTGAACAGGTGTTCCTAATAATCCTTTAGGTGAGTGCAGAGTCTGCTTTATAACACCAGTTTTTGTTCAATGAGTAAATTTACTGAAACTCAGCTACTGATCCCATAGCAAAACAAACTCTGGCTTCCAGCCATCTTGGCCAGTATATATTTCTGTGTACTAAGGTCATAGTAACAAGCAGACCCTCACAAAGACAATACTCTATTCTTCATTTATTTGTACTTAGAACAACAAGATGTTTTTTTTAAAATCTTTCAAGGCTCACATAAACACTGTGATTAATCCTGTGTTAACTAAAGAAATCTGTTTATGGACACCAACACTTTAACGTAATCTTTCAAGGATGAAGACTCATTTGAATGGGCCGTTTTGCGATTCGGCGTATTGGAATCCCTCCCCCGCTCAGCAGACAGAAGGGAATTGTGTGATGGTCTTGGCAGTGTCCCGCCCCGAGCCTGTACAAACACAGGAATGGCAGCTACAGCTTTTTTTGTGGGCGCCGGGGTATGAGTGTGTGGCTGGAGCCCCAAACTTGAACAGCATTGAAATACGCATCTTAACAGCCTTTTGAGGGATGTTGCAACGTGGAGGTTAACCAGGGTGACCCCCTCCCCAGGCTTGCCAGAGGGTTAGTGGCTTGACTGACTCGAACAAGGCAGCAACTCTAGTGTTTTGACTGCTTCCTGTTTCCCTCCTCTTTCAGAGAGGATTTACTGTGGCTTGGCTAACGGCCTCAGTGTAAAAAATCAGCTATGTTCCTTATGATTATTAATGTTTATCACCCTGCCCCAAGCCTGCTTCAGATTGATGAATTAAGTCTGGGTTTGTGTTAATGTGTCACATATTTCAGAAAGCATCCCATGGTGCAACTGTTTACTCTCTGGGGTAACAGATTATCAAGGTTTTTTTTAAATTGTGTTTTTCTTTGGTTAATATCTGTCTCCCACAGTGTTGTGATTTGGATCTGTCCGTCTTTGTAACTGCTCTCAGAGTGTATGTCTCTCTGAAACTGGTCTTGGACTCTCTCTCACTCAGACTACTCGGAAACTGTCTGTCTCTCTCATACTGCTCTGGGACAGTGTCTCTCATACTGCTCTGGGCCTGTATATCTCTAATACTGCTCTAGGACTGTTAAGCTGCCTAATTTTACTCTGGGTCTGGGACTGTCTGTCTTATATTGCTTTGGGGAAGTCTTTCTGTCTCATCCTGCTTTGGAATTGCTCTGGGATGCTTCTCTGGGACTGTTTGTCATGCTGTTCTGGGACAGTCTGTCTGCCTCATACTACTCTAGGACTGTTTGTCTTTCTCACACTGCTCTAGTTCTCTGTCTGTCATAAAATATCTGGGATTGTCTGTCTCATACTACCCCTGGACTGTTTGTCTCTTTCACCCTGTTCCTGTTGTCTGTCTGTCTCATACTGCACTGGGACTGTCTGTCTCTATCACTGCTCTGGGGCAGTCTGTATCTCACTCCGCTCAGGTACTATCTGTCTCTCATACTGCTCTGGGTGTGTCTACCTCACTCACATAGCTCTGGCAGTCTGTCTAACTGTCATACTATATCAAGGTCGGTCTCTATCTGTACTCTAGAACTGTCTCTCACACAGTGTTCTGGGACTGTCTGTCTCTCAATCAGCTCTGAATGTGTTAGCCTCTTACACTGCTGTGAGACTGATTCTCTCTCTGTCCCTTGGACTGTGTTCCATAGTGCTCTGTTCTGGTATAGTGGCTGCCTCTGATTTTCTATCCACACTCTGCCTGTTGGTGTTTGCTTGCATCCATAGTTTAAATTCTTAGCACATGTATCATCACACTTCTGTCTGCCAGTTGACCTCACTGCACCTTGTTGCCCCTCTATTTCAGGACCCTCATCAGTGATCAGTAATGATGATGACTCCGCCAGCCCCCTCCATCACGTATCCAATGGCAGCAACACCCCCTCTTCGTCGGAGATGGGCCCTGACGCCGTCATCATCGGAATGACCAAGATTCCCGTCATCGAGAATCCGCAGTATTTCCGCACCTCCGGAAACCTGTTAAAGTCTGACACATGTGAGTAACTGTACAGTAAGTCCTGCCTGTCCTGTGGTTATTGGGGGACTGAACTATGAACTTGTCTCATGGGGAGAGAGCATAGTCCCTATACAATGAGGGAGCATTTTAGTCCAGCGAGTAACGGGAGAGTTACTTTCATGTTAATACATCATATGACATTATATTACATTGTATGAGTAGAATGATGGCGTATTGTAGTATATACATGGGAGAACAACTTGTGAATAAAAGAAGAGCGACAAGTATGAGAATAAAGAATAGAATAGACTCAAATATACATTTTCAGCCCCTCTTTACTGTGAAACCTTGGATAGTGTATCCATATACAGCAATCTTATTTAAAACACAAAGTTATTTACCTACAAAGTCCTCCTTTTGATTATGTGCCCAACAATCTAAAATACCTACCTGCAGCTCTGTAGAGGAGGAATTATCAGCACGCTCTCTGTAGAGGAGGAATTATCAGCACGCGCTCTGTAGTCCTATGTCCTCAATAGGAGCTGCACCAGGCATTATCTTAACGACGGAGGTTGTTGTCACGTGATAGTTGCTATGGTGACTTTCTTGCCACTGCCATGGTGATGACACAGGATGGTGGCTTTTCCTCTGAGTAAGACGGGACAACCTGATTTTTTTCCCCATGTAGACCGGCACATAGACAGTGTGTGTGTGTGTGTGGGGGGGGTCTCCCCTTGACTCACAGTGGTCACTCTGTGGTCACCGCTCCAACTCCTCCCCCCCTTGTCAAAAGCGGACGGCAGCACCTGCACAGGAGCACAGGCTGTCTGCACGTCTGCAGGTGTGTCCGCCTGCTCATGGCAGAGCGTAGTCTGCACCCTGGAGAAATGGCTCCGCTCTAATCCGCTGCTGCCCGCCAACATCCACAGAGCACCATCTGAAAGCAGAGTCTGTTGACAGCCAGGATTTTGGGTATGCTAATCTTTTGGGGGAGGATATGAGTCTTACTTACTGTACTCTCCCAGAAGGTCACCCAGAAATGTCTAGAACAGCACTGTAATTCCGGAAAGAGGAACAAACCGTTAGTGAACTGGAGAGCCACAATATTTATAACAGACTGTATAGTGAATAAGAGCTGGTGGGATGCGGCATCTGCCCACTGTGTAAATGAGATTGTCACCCGGGTGTAAATCGAGAGATTTATCAGGCTGATTAATTTAATGATGATTTTATAGATTATATTATAGCTCGACTGATTACAGCCTCTTACCTTGCCACTATGAAAGCACTGTCTGTCTCATCTATACCTAATACATACCTACTACTTGACATCTAAATGATTTTTGGATGTTTCCTTCTAAATGCTTCATTTTCATTGACGAAGGCTGCTGGTAATCTGGACCGGCATATGGTCTGATCTGGTTACAGAAATCAATGTGTCGCAGAAAGGGGACACTGTGCGAGAACTTTGCCTGGGATGACAGCAGCTCCGAATGCCCATAAACCAATTAACCTGAAGACAAATTAAGATTCACGGAGATAGCCCAGCCAGGTTTTCGGACGTGGGGAGCACTGGGCGATGAGCCGACGGAGGAGTGGAGTGGAGTGGGGGTAACGTGTGGTGGGTCTTATGAGGTTTTTTAAACGTGTGACATTGTGCCCTGGGTGTCAGGGACAGTCGGAATTCAATCCCAGCCAGAGGGGGCGGGGGGGGTATTTTGAGGCCCCAAGCACAGTGTTGTATCTTAAGCTGTCCCTGTAGAAATCTCACTGCACCCATCCATCCATCATCCAAACCGCTTATCCTATCGGGTCGCGGGGGGTCCGGAGCCTATCCCGGAAGCAATGGGCACGAGGCAGGGAACAACCCCGGATGGGGGGCCAGCCCACCGCAGGGTACTCACTGCACCCAGTGTCATTATAAAATTAGTTAAATATCCAACATAGGCGTTTCATCTGAAGCTGCTATGAATTTCACTTAAACAATTAGTGCGTAGGAATGTAATCCAATAGCATCTTCACAAGGGCTCTTCTAGCAGAAATAGTCCTTAAGATAATATTCTGTAAGTTATTGTAGGCAGAGTTCGAACACAACCACCGCAGAGACCATGAGGATTAGACATCAGGCATCTCAATGGATGGATCGTCAACACTGGATAAGACCAGACTCGGATACTAGAAGGGGGCTAGTAGCTGCTGTGGAAAGGAGTGGCCATTTTTCTGATATCCTACTTTGTCTCAGCCAAGGGGGGCTCAAGAAACAAGAAACAGTCAAACCCCCCCAACACATTTCCCAGGGGTAAATTTTAAAAAATGATCAATCAAATGTTTCAGGGAAGAAGCGTCATCGTCTATCATTGTTGTGTCCGTCGAGAAAAGCAGCGGTATACTTTTTTCCAGAAGGAATCCCCCTAACCCTGCAGCTTCAGGGGAATGGGCTTGCTCCCTGTACCTTCTTGATTTGCCCATTAATGCACCGGAAGAGGAGCGTGCGAGGGGACAGCTCTTGAACAGCGGGGCAGGAGGAGGGCAGATTTCAGCGTTGCAGGGGAAGGCATGTTTGGAACTGGGCCGACTGCAGCTCTGCGGAGAATGGCTTGTCAGGACAAAAATCTGCGGCTGGCTGCTGTGTCGCAGCGAAAAGCACGGAACAGACCACAGCATGGCAGCTTCAGGAGGACGGAAACTGCTCCACTGACCGGATCGGCAGGCCACTCTCTACCCACTCCGGAAAATGGGGGCTTCAGGAAAACAGGTGTTCCCCAAATTTATTATCCTCTGTCTATGTGTGGTTTTAATCAGGGCTGAGCAATGATGGATTAGGGGTGCAAATGGGATGGAAAAGGGAAGGCATCTGTGACTCCCCAGGACTGGGTCTGGAGACCCTTACAGCAGAATGGCGGCCAGGCGGCCCGAGTCACCCGAGATGGAATCACTGACAACATGCCCAATCGGGGCCCCCATCCTCCCCACGCCCGGAAAAAGGCGCCGCTTCCTGGCTGGCGCTGTGAGACAGACTGCTGGCACGTTGGACTGTGCTTTCAGAAGTATGGAGGGAAAACCGGCAGAGTCAATGCGGAAAAATCAAGGAATGCTGGAGTGAGAGTTGTGTGGGCATTAGTGTGTCATCCATTCACCCATCCATCCATTTGCAATAACAGCTTATCCATTGCAGCGTCACACTGAGTCTGGAATCGATCCCAACATGCAGGGCACCTGACACAGGACAGCCAGGGAGGGGGGGATTATCATGTCTGACATTTATAAAGACTATGGAGGCATCCAAGACATATTTGAGCTTTCCTTAATATTGGCAGTACTTTTGTTGAATTCCATGTTATAGCTGTCTGTAATTCCACCAAGGGGTACAGTGATACAGGACAGGGTAGCACAATGCTGCCCTCTCACAAGACATGAATAATCTCTTGGTCTCTTTTAAGGTTTCCATCATGAACCTCTCTAAATTTCAAATTCTCATTGTCACTGCTCATGATTTGCCATGAGCCTGCTGGGTTGAAGGATAAGGTAAATAAATTAAAGAAGATTCTCTGCTTGCTCTGATCTGGGTTCAGTACCTGTCAGCAGCAGTACCCCAGTGATGGATCCATCCGAGAATCAGCTTTCTCTCTCTTTGGCCGTCGCCAGAGTGCACACCCGTTTGCAGTTCTCTGTCTGTAACTAGACAATCTGTTCTGTCAGTGAATGATTGTGTCAGGTTGCCATGGAGACAAGCTCCAGGTGTAAGTTTATAACAAAACGCCAAATCGACATTCCAAAATCAGAGCTGGGTGCTGGACAAGAGTAGATCAGCTACAAACAGAGTGCTGGGGAAATCCAGAAATGTAAAACTGAATCTGGAATCAAACCAATGCTTGAAGTATGAATCAAGAAGAGAGATGAGACTTCACACTATGGTTAGGCTCTCCAGGGTTTGAGTATGTGATTGATAATAAGCCACAGGTGCACACCGTCAGGAACCAGAATAGTCCAATATAGTCCAATAGTCCAGTTCCTGCGAGGGGGGTTCGCTGGCAAGAATTTGAGGACTGGCATGGTGTGAACCACGTCTTGGGTGCCCAGGGCATTAAAAGCCCCTGTGACGCTGTGATACTTGAAAAACAAATCAGCCGTTTCTGTGTGGCTGAAAGGTGATGTAGCGGAAACTGACAGATCGTTTGAAGCATGACATTCTACAGCCGTCAGACAGATCAGCCAGACAATACTCACTTTCTTGTGTGTAATAGTTTAATCTGTTTAACTTAAAAAATGTGTGTTGAGAAGGGGTATATAAAGTAATAATCCCATTCAGGTTTTCTTTTTTTAACCAAATATAATTACAGATTTATTCCTCAGTGCAGATCGAATGGAAAATGTCTTTGTGTCATTTCATCTCCACTTTGTTTTTTGGCACGTTGGAGCCGCTTATTCCCGCCAGGGATGTGGTGTTCCACGCTCGTCTGTCCATCACCGCCTTTCTTTCCGTAACTGCTGACCCAGCGTAAGGTCGTGGTGTCCGTGGAATTCCGAGGCACCGTTCCCAAATTGCTCCCTTAAGAATGTCGAGTCACGCGGCCGTCCACCCCTAGCGATTGGCTGTCCGCTTCCCGAGTGGAGCCAGGACCTGGAACGCCGCTGGGGGAATGTCCGGCAAAGTCCGGCTGCGCTCATGGTGTGGGTATAGGAGGAGGGTGCTGGCAAAGATACTAACCACCCAGGGAAAACCCCGGTGGTGAAGTAAAGGTCTGTTTATCGACCCTCGGAGTATCACCACGGGGACAGAGCCGACCCCTGCTTCTGTAATTACCCAGGGCTGCGGGGGACAGGCGCACACTGAGCGCCACGCGCCAAGCGTTCAGGTTCAGTGCGTTCAGCCTCGCTGCAAGGATACTGCGTGCCACAGGCTGGTCATCGCAGGCAGCGAAGCAGTTTGAGCCTCAGCGGTGCAGCCCACACTGCCTCCACCCCCTGGATCAATGCAACTTCGGACAGTCCGGTAATACAATAGGCTGAGCAATAGCTGTCCTGTCATCCAGTGCGTTTTATAATCACGTCATAAATAAATGCAAGCTTTTTTTCTGCTTGTCAGGGTGTTTGTTTCTGGAGACAGCAATTCACATCCGCTCACACCGCATCACTGTCATTCCGCTGGGAAGCCTGATGTTGGGCGAGGAGTTTGTGACTCTCTCCCCTCTATCGCCATAAGATCCGCACCTGGGCCTCGTGTGTGCTGTGGTGTCACCGGGATCTGCTTTATGCTTATCTCGTGACCCCTGATTGATTCTGCTGTTCGCAGAATGTCCTGTTGTCAAATACTTAGTACTGACTCCTGGAGCAGGGGGGTGGGCAGGACTGAGACAAGCCACGGAGAGAAGCCCCCCCCCTCTCGCATTTCAGAAATGTGAAGCTTTTTTTTTTTCGACCATCACCATGGTTACTCCAGCCACAGATGGTGAATCAGACCTGGAGATTGCAGGACTATCCAGAAAATTAAAGTGATTTTTATTTATCAGGGTACTGTATGACCAGAGGTCTGTGTAGCACAATATGACGGGAGCCACTTAGTCAATAAATGCATTCATTGGTGCGGAGGGTATGAAGTGGTCAGACTGTATCTTGAGAGCGGTTGTCTTGGCAACACTGCGAAGCAGTGGTCACCAGAAGCGGAGAATGTGACTTGTGTGACGGCAGCCATTGCCAAATCCCACTGGAGCTGAGTCTGTGTTTATCCCTGGATTCCAAAGCAACACTAAAACCTCCCAGTGTTTTTAAAATACAAAATGGTAGCTTTCTGTGTCCTAATACAATTAAAACAAAATACAGTTTTCATTCATCTTTCAAAAATCAAGCAGATTTTTTTTCCTTCTCCAAATTCTGAAAACAGTCGATAGTGATAGTGCTGAGTTGATGGAATGGAAAGTGAGATGTGGAGATTTCATTTATGTCTTTCTGTTTACCTGTTGATTTCTTACTTTGCATGTGCTTCACAGTGTTCATGATTGAAGGCAGCCTGTTTGAGGCCTGAAGGCCTTAAAAAAACGCATTTCAATGAGAATAAATCTCTCCTTCTTGGTCCCTGGTGAGGGTGGCTTGAATCTTTGTTGCGTTGTGGCCGTTCTCATGTTTACATATGAAATTATGCCTCCCATGCAGGGCAGCACTCACAGGTCGATGTTCTGGCCTGTAAACACATCTGAGAACGCGAGGATGCAGTCAGACACCTGGCAGGCCTCCTCCAGTACTCAGATCGAAACATCGTTACGCCTTTAAGGAAGCTTGAGGAGCACAGAGTCTGCGGTAGATTTCCACATCCTTCATCCTCGCAAAGACCTGGATGTTTTTCTTCTTCAGGAATTATCTAATCACTCACAATACAGAGTTCAGGTCTTGATAGACAGCATTCCAATAAGACTGGAAGCTGTTCTGGAGGCACAACAAGGCCCTAATACTTATTAGGGTATTAATATTCATGTATACTTAGGTGTTTGGGTAATTGTCACCCTTTGTAGATGAATAAAGAGGACATGTAGTTATAAATAGTTTTGGCAGAAGGTTGGGACACTGAGTCTCCACATGAATTGCTGATTGTCCACAGGTGCCGGTGACTATAACTTGGTACCATGAAGCCCTTTATGCTGCTAATTGGTTTTTCCTGGTGTTCTGTCATTCCAAACACCATGTGAATAACTTTGCTGTTCCTGCCAAGTTCATTTTTGGTTCTGGTGTCACTAGTTATGCGTGTGTGTGTGTGTGTCTGTGTGTATTTTTTTGTTAGCCAAGCAGCAGGCAAAGGAGAATGGATCATATGTCTGCTTTAGTCTGTCCTTTCTTGCCTGTATATACTGTACGTATATTGTGGCGCTCGGCAGACCCGGGCATAGCGGCAGAAGGAACGAGAGGAGGCGCGGTCTTTAGCTGCAGCCCATAAAAGGACTAAACACAAGGACCAACCATTACTCCAACACACATAATGGGGAAACACAGGGAGCTCTGATGCTGGCCGGTAAGGTGCCCACATAGACGCACAATACAAAGAGACACGACAACCAGGCAAAGATCATACACAAACACAGGTAAGGGCACATGCGACAATAGGGTACAAAGCACGGCTATTTACATTATGTGGACAAGGGCTATTTACAAATAACGTGGTGCATGCTGGGAGATGCTAGTGACCTCTGCTATATGGAGCCATCTCGCCGGTAGCACAATTCTCTTCTCACTGAGTAGCGTTTTTCCCACACACTTTGTGGGTCGGATTTCGGCTGCTGGTTCGTTCATGCAGTTTCATTGCTTTTCTATGGGTTTCTAAGGATGTCCTTTCACAAGTCAAGGACCTTAGTGTTCTCTGAATTGTCCATATAGTGACCCTTTAGGGTTGCCCAGTCACTGTGTCCCCTGCCTCCTGTCCCTTGCCTACTGGGACAGGCCAAGAAAATCTCAGAAGCAGTTATAGGAAAATGATGGATATTTCCTATAATTCCACCATGTGATGAATGTAACTGTAAAATGAGCATGGTGGATGTACACTGTTACTGTTGGGAGTTTTTCCTTTGTGTGTAAGAGGAGCTGTGTCTTTCTCCCCCTCTCACAGTTGTCCAGCATATAAAACGGCACAACATCGTCCTGAAGCGGGAGCTAGGGGAGGGGGCCTTCGGGAAGGTCTTCCTGGCAGAGTGCTACAACTTGTCTCTGGACCAGGACAAGATCTTGGTGGCTGTCAAGGTATCTATCTTTGCACCCCCCCCCCCCCCTCCCGCTCCCCGGGAGCAGAGATGCTTTCCTGCAGGTGGCAGGCACAGGCCGATGGGAACTAACCAAGAAACAACCATGACTCCAGCTGGGGCAACCCGGAGACCCAGTATGGGTGACCAGCCGCAAAATGGCATATCAGTAAAGATTCGGGTTTCATTAAAAATGCATGCAAAGTCAGACAGGGCCCGTGAATCGCAATATGCGATCTCGGTGGAACGCCGCAATCGATGCACACGCAGCTAACCTGCTATTGCCATTGATGCGACTCCGTGGCCCTCATGTGCTTCACCCATCCCAGCGCCCACACACTAATGGTCACATACCCCATGCTCTCACCAGCCCTACTGTCCGTATCATATTCTGCTATTTATTTATCTCTGCATTGCAAATTCCTCGAACCCCCCCCACCGAAATATCTCAATATTTCATAAAGGCTTAGGTTGCATACAAGACTGCTGCAGGTCTAAAAGCAAAGTGGCATCCTTTGTAAGAGGACCCGAATAATGATAGGAATGACATTGTATGAAATGCACCATATATTGATCAGGGGAACTTAATCAGTCGGGCACATGCGATGCTTCATGGGAGAGTTTCTGTTGCATTATGTAAGTCACATTATTATACATGCGGCACTATGCAAAACTCTCAGGCACTAAAAGAAAATGATGCTTAAATGATATTCATGTTGGTGTAAAGCTACGATATTATGTATGCCAAAGTGTGTCAGCCTAGTCATTTAAAAACCTCTCCTAAAATCACCCCAGCATTTGCAGCAGCTGTAGAATACACCCTTGTATTTCTGACTCGACCACTAGCCCCACCCTGCTTGACTAATCAATACCTCAGTGAGTTATTTAACTAATTAAGATGAATTATTAAGAGAGCTGGCAGAGAAATTTAGGGAATATATGAAATGGCTAGTGTTCTTCTGAGGAGAGGTTTGGGAATCCAAGGTATCCAACAAGAGGCAATGCTTTACATTAGCTGCACCTTCATAATGCATTTATAACGCATTCGTAGAACATTCATAAGCAGGATGTAAGTATACCATAACATCCCAACATACCTTAACAGCTTTAATATACATTAATAACAAACATACATGGTAGTAACAAATGTTATAATCGTACAATCGTGTAGTTATTAATGTATGTTAAGGTATGTTGGGATGTTAATGTATACTTATTTCCTGTTTATGAATGTTCTATGAATGCATAATGAATACATTATGAAGGTACAGTAAATGTAATGTGTTACCCAACAAGATATCAGTAACGTTTTGGAGAACAAGAAATTCTGGTTTATTTTTTTATTCTGTAACTGTTAATTTGCATATGTTCTAGTGTAAAATTTGTGGGGGTTTTTTTCCTGAGAAAATACACACGTGATAGCCAGAAAAATTGCCTTAAACATTTCCTTTGGCTGCCTATGACTTTTACACAGTACTACACATTTATTTTTGTATATATGGGAAGCACTATACTTTTATTTTAGTTAACTGTGTAGCTTTATGTTTAGTTAGAGACCTATCCAACTTGGAACAATATATACAGCTGAATTTCTGTAGTACAAGGTGATGGGGTCCCTAGCTTCTATCACTAGCAGCAAGGGTCACCAGGCAGGGGACACCCTGGATGGGATGTTGAACTGTCACAGTGATCTGGTTTAGGTATAAGGGCATGATGGCAGCAGGTAATGCATAGTTGTAGCTCAGTTTGCAGGGCTGGTGTGGACTTCCTCTCCATTCTCCCTGTGGTCTGATGCAACGCAGCTGTGGTCAGTTAGAGCCTCTAAACACCGTGCCCCGGGGGTGTCGCTGTGCACGCAGCAGCTGGGCAGCTGTCTTTCCTCTTTCATCTGGGATGGTGCCAGATAGGCCAGGCTGTAACCTCAACCGGAGGTCATTTGGATGGCCTTCTTAGAGAAACGTGCCACTACCAGGAGATGAAAGTGTCTGCTTCTTGCTTGTTCACAAAATCTGATCAAGGAGCTTATTTATCTTATATTTTCTGGAGATTTTGCACAGTCAAATAAATATAATTACACAACATTTCCCACATTTTCATTATTTAAGAAATGTTATTGTTGTGTCATATTTTGGTTAAAGTATACATAGTAACTGATAGGAACAAAACATGCAAACCCAAGACGTTTAGCCTTTTGCAGCAGTGAAGCTTTCCTTTAAATTTAGTATCGAAGCAAAAAGACAGAAGAAATAAATGTGAGATTTCTTTTAAAGTTTAAATTATTTGAATAAGTATTTCAAAAGGTCCGTATCCATGCACCTTATTCACCTAAACCAGGGTTTCCCAATTTAGGTACCAGAGGGCCACTTTGCAACACAGTGTGTGCAGATTTCTTTGCTCTTACACATCTATAGTACTACACCTGGTAATTAGCTGATTAAAATGTGTTTAAGTAGAGAAATCTGAAAACTGTGTTGGATTCTGGCCCTTGGGCAACACTGGTCTAAACTGTCGATTCAAATGGGAAAGACGATATACAATTAAAACAGCTGAGAAACATGTGAAATGTAACTAATTTTTCTATCCTACTTTTGATTGGTTGAACATGACAGGGACAGCACTGTTGTCTCGTCCTGAGACTACTCTGGATTTGTTGTGGCCAGTGCCTGGACCGTCAGCCTGCCCAGTTGTCCACACCACACGCTTTTTCTTGGCTGAGTGTTTTTGGTTAAGGTCCATCAGTGGAGCGTATCTGTCATGTTTGTCACCATGCAGACTCTGAAAGAGGCCAGCGAGAATGCCCGCAAGGACTTCCATCGAGAGGCTGAGCTCCTGACGAACCTGCAGCATGAGCACATCGTCACATTCTACGGCGTGTGCGTTGAGGGCGACCCCCTTATCATGGTCTTTGAGTACATGAAGCATGGAGACCTCAACAAGTTCCTCAGGTGAGCAGCACTATGTGTTTCTTGGCTCTTTGGGCAGCTATGTGGTCAGAAGGTTTCAGAGGTTAGACCAATGTCCAAAATGACCCCGGATGTCTGATCCTAGTGTTTTTAACATCACAGCTTCCTGTTTGTTTGCGATCAGTGAAAAGTCACGAGATTCTCCACGTTTGATAGGTTGTGTTCCTGGGCACCACTGCTGTTTGCCGATAAGTTGTGTTTGTCTTAATTACTGGTCACTTGGATGTTCCCTTAATGGTATTCTAGGAATCATGGGTTAGAGGTAAATGTGCGTCAGAGCAGTGCTGGAAAAACATTCTAATTAATGGTACAGCATGAATTGAAATGTATGGAATTAAGAACAAATAACTGGCAAATAGAATTATTTAGCAGATGATTCATTATTCCCACCAAGCATGTAGACACCACCCCAGCAGAACTTTTTGTCTTCTGTCCATATCTTCAGGCTTTCCAAAAGCATGTTCATTGTTGTGAAAATTGAGTCTATACATCTTGTTGCTGGTTACCCCATTATTACTTTAACTTCAACTTTTCCAAGTATCATGGTCTTTTTTAAAGTACTGGACCTTCACATAATATACCCAAAATAAGATATCTTCAATTCAGCCATTTGTGCTTAAAATGAAAGGCCAGGTTCCATCTGATCAACAATGCAGTTCTGTGTTTTTCTTGAATTATGTGCCAGTCTTCACCGACGCAAAGCTCAAACGCATTAGTAGCCTTCTTGTCCTCCTCAAGCCAGCTCCTCCCATTGTATGCTTTGTGTACAGGTTGAATAGCGAATAACACATACTGTATCTTTCTCTGACTGCTTAACCAATATGAAACCACTGTGGCTTCTTGTCCAGTGTGGGACATGAAGATTTGTTGGTACAACCAACAATACACAGTTTGACATGGTCAACACAATTGAAGACTTAGGTTAAATCAGTAAAGCATATGTTGACCTCCTTATATTTCTTGTGTTTTCTTAGTTATCCATCGCGTATGAGCAATGATGCCTCTTGTTCCTTGGCCTTGCCTGATATTTAGCATAATGATTCACATATGTGATATATGGGAAACTTTACGATAGTTTACATTCTCTGTCCAGGTCTCCTCTCTTTGGTATTAGGATATAAATGGATCTCTTTTTAACTACGGCTGTTGAGTTGTTTTTCTAATTTGTTGGAATGATTTGGGAAATAGTTTGATTGACTTTACTTCGGTTGCTTTTAGTAGTTCTATCTGGATGTCATAAATCTGGCCTCTTCCTCTGTCACTGACGTTTCTTCCATGTCTTTGTGGTAGCAGTCTTCTGTGAACTCCTGTCTCTGCTTCACCTTTGTTCTGTCAGCTATGATTTGCCTTTCGATGTCCTTCAGTACTCCCACTTGTGTTTGTAACTTATTATTATCCTCATGAATCTTCTGAAAAGTAATTTTCCCATGTTTATTTTCTTCTTCAATGATTTTTCAGATGTTGTAAAGTCGGTTTTTGTTTTTCCTGGTAAGGTTCTGGAATTTGCAATTCAGTGCTTTCAAGAGATTGTTATCTTTCTTGATTTTGGCTTCTCTTTTCCTTTTGGCTTTCAATTTCCATCGTGCCCTTTTGACTTCTTTGGTTCTTCCTTTTTGACCTAGTTTTTTTCTCATATCATTTTGGATGACTTATTTTAAGTCTGTCCACCAGTATCTTAGATATTTTCTTTGTAGGTAACAGGCACATTCTGCAGTTCATTTCCTGGAAGTTGCATGATCTCCTTGTTGCTTTTCAACTTCAATTGGAGCCTGTACTTGTGTAGTTTATAATCTTTTCTGCACTCCTCTCCAGGTTAAGCATTTGCTATTTGAATTGAACTCTATCATTGTTTGGCCATAAAAATGTACTGTATTTGATTTCTGTGAATTCCATCAGGCGTAAAGATGATTGAAATAGTTTTGATGATAAAGAGGTCACTGAATTCACAAACAAAGAAGTTACTCTCCAAATCTGTTTCTGCTTCCAAGTGTATACTGTATTTCTAACCATCCATCCATCCATTGTCCAATCCGCTTATCCTACTGAGTCGCGGGGGGTCCGGAGCCTATCCCGGAAGCAACGGGCACGAGGCAGGGAACAATTTCTAACCATCCCTATCAAATGATATGCGATAATATATATATATGTCAATGTTGACTGTTCACTGTATATCTCACTGTTCAGTGTAAATGTTCACCGTATTTCTCAGTGTTCAGTGTGAGTATTCAAGGTTCCATGGTCATTCTCTATGCCTACTCAGGGCCCACGGGCCGGACGCTGTGCTGATGGCGGACGGGCAGAACAATCGGCCGGTGGAGCTCAGCCTGTCTCAGATGCTGCACATTGCCCAGCAGATCGCAGCCGGCATGGTTTACCTGGCTTCCCAGCACTTTGTGCACCGTGACCTGGCCACACGCAACTGCCTGGTTGGGGAGAACCTGCTGGTGAAGATTGGCGATTTTGGCATGTCCAGGGACGTCTACAGCACTGACTACTACCGGGTAAGTGTATGTGTCACTGTCTTTTCCCACCTTTTCCCCCACCCCCCTATCCAGTAGATGACATGTGAGCTTCCACTGTCGCGGTACATGAGGCTAGACTGCCTGCAAGGGCACAGGAAAGCAGAACAGGGAGGTCACATTGCAGATGCCTGTGGAGAGTAGATATGTGGCTCTGTGGACTCCCATATTGATTATCATCCATGATTGGGTGATGTGGGCACCAGTGCGGGTTTGTGTTTGAAAAACTACTAACCACGACAGTGCCCTGTCCCCAGGTCACTCTGCTGAATGCAGACTCCAACTTAAATGGTGCTTCATCCTAAATTGAAACCCCTACCGTTATGACTCGCATATTGAAACCCAACGTGCTTCTAATTTAGGGGAACCTAAAGGAGAACCTTTACCCAAAGAGATGCAACACTCTTATCCCTCCCCAAACGGGGGGGTTCAGTTCAGCTCATTTGCCAAAGGAAGTAGGAGTGTTCCTCCCTACAGAGAGTCAAGATGGCTGCTCTGGGTCTTCAGTAGTGCTTCCTACCTCCTGCACCACCCGCCGCTGTGGAAAGCCAGGCTGGGACAGAGAACGTGGCAGCCACATTACACAGGATGTGGAGCAATGTCCACAGAGCCATCTCCAGCAAACTATAGCTGTACCGATATGCCAGTGAATGTTAAATATTGGTTTGTATTTAGTATGTACAGTATGTAGTACTGTGTATGTAGTTTCTCAATTGTAAACAGTAAATAAGCTCTCTGCCTCACAGCATTTAATATTCATCAGAAACGATGATTTCTGTCTTGATGGATCTATAGTCCCATTCTCATCTCATTACTATAGTATAATGGGTATAATAGGTATAATGGATGTAATAATATATAGACTCCTTCTCTTCCAGTTACGTTTCCTATGTTTATTATTTTCCAAGCATGTTTAAACCCAGCAGACCTCAGCAGTTGCTCAGGCAGCATTTGCCGTTACCGGGGAGTCATGGCGTCCTCCTGGGTCCCCATGGACACCAGTGGCCTTCCCTTTAATTTCAGCCAGCACTCTGGCTCCGCAGTCTGACTGCCACGGGCTGGCTTTCACATGACCTCCATCCCGGGGGAGGGGGGGGCAGGGGACTTCTGTTTGCTGGCAGCCATGTGCGCAGGTCACCAATATGTTATTGTGGGACACTGCACCACTACCCACACATACCCCCCAACTGGCTCCGACCCCCACAGACACTCCCTACTAACTGGACTTGACCCACAGACCAAGAATGATCCTGGCCTGTTAGTTTAAGGTTTGTAAAGCAAACAGAAGGATGCAGAGTATATTATTTATGTTAAGCACAGTTTCCTTACAATATTGAAGAATATCTATTTAAACTTATATAGCACCTTGAGAATATGACGTCTCTGATTCAGCCGAATCTGGACCGTGTGTGATGAGCGCGTCAGACCCTCCCTTTGGCGAGACAGCACGCGGTGGGGGGGGGGTTGTACTCACAGGCCTTGTTTCCATGGCAGCGGACATGGGCTGTGCAGAGCTGGGAACATATCAGACAATTCCCAGAAAAAAGAGACACATGAAACTGCTGTGATTAGTATGCAGCTCCTGCACTCACTCCGGGAGTGAGAGGAGGCGGATTCAGGGGCCTCTCCGTGTCGCAGGTTCACTCCGAGAGAGAGAGTGTGTGTTGTGTGAGGACAGCGGAGAGGGAGGGAGGGAGCTGAGTAGGTGGACGGGGGAAAAGGCCCAGGCCTCGATGCACCAGTGAGGGGATGAGAGAAAGACAGCTGACGGGGAGAAGGATGGAACAGGCGGAGGTGCAGCTGAATGCCGGAGGCATAAGAGGAGCGTCTCAGTCAGAGCTAATGGCCGCTTAACCCAGAGTGGTTACGATGATCCAGAGCCGAACAGACCTGAACGCCAGGGTGAGCAGCAGTCGGCTCTGCACGGCATGCAACCACAGCCAGATCCAGCCGGGGGGGGCACCAGTGGGGGGCACCAGCGGCTGCCCATCACCTCATAGTGTCCATCGGGGCCGTCCTGTCCCCTTGGCACCCGTGGCTCCCTCTGACTCCATGGGGGAAATTTTAATCACGCCAAACAGTAAGAACTGACCTAACTTACTAACAGCCTAAATGATTTAACTGTGAAGCCCATTTTAAAGTGGAAATTAATGGCAGTCACTACTTATTTCTTGCGCTTTTCAAGCAAAACCCATAATAACCCACAAAAAGTCTGTTTTCTTTTGCAGTCAGAGTATTATTTTTTACTACCATTTGAATGCAAATTCTGTAATCCTCCCATAGAGCAACTGTTCCCATAGAAACTGAAGGCAGCAGAGTACGATATTGAGAAAGCTTTGTTGTTGTGGAGTGAGGCAGTGGATTGACACACTATAGAGACCTCCCTCTAATTGTGGGCCTTCTTCTCCTCATCCGCATCACATGGTACGCTGGTTTGTTTAAAAAAAAAAAAAAGCAGGCTTAGCTCCCCAAAGACCGCGGTACTGGTTTTCTCTACTTAGCCTGTAGTTGTGGCTTCCTGCAGCTAAGCTGTATCACACCTTTGGATCCATAGTTACTTTTGCTCCTCGACCAGGGTTAAGTCAGAGTGGGCCTGTGGCTTTTCTCTGTATGAATATTCATGAGCAATGTCACTCCCATGAGGCTGGATGCTTCCAGTACTTTCTTACATTGAAACAGCTAAACTGTAACAATCAGGGGTCTCACAAGCAAACCCTAAAAGCCTGGCTTTTAATTTTTTATGAGACTGAAACATTGCAACAATTAATCATGGGTCTCCCCACTCTTAGGAGTTTTGAGACGCTGTGGCCCCTTGCATGAAACAGAGGCATCAATATTTAAAACAAATTACATTCCTTTAAAAGAGAAAGTGATCAGTTAACTCATGTTGTAGCAAAGGTCCCCAAACCATCTGGATTGCTAAAAATCTGTGGTCAACTATATGTGATAATGCAGAAAGCTGCCACTGAAGGCTAATGAATAGATTTTATTTAAAAGACGTGTATCAATTGACTGGAGAGGAAAGAGATGCTCTTAGAAATTTATAGGTGCCAGGAAAAGTTAGTCCTTTTAGAAACAAAGTAATAATTTAATTGTGATGACACTTTCATTTTCTAGTTCAATCGCTTGAATCCCAGGACCATAAAAAATAAGATTCAAATCTGACTGACCACAGGACCTTCCTGCATTTGCTTCTTTTAATCTGTTGAGTAGCTGGAGTAATGGGAATAAAGTTATGCAATCTCTAAAAATTAAAATGTTTCCACAATTTTGGCTACTAGTGTAAAGAGCGACTAAAGTAATACATATAGTTACACATAGTGAATGCAGCTAATTGAATATATCTTGGAAGTAGTTTTCCCCTGTTATGCATGCAATGTTTGCATTGAAGTGTGCGTTTGAGGTTGGAAACGTGCAAACGTGGCCATTTCCTCGCACCCGCAGGTCGGCGGTCACACCATGCTGCCCATCCGCTGGATGCCTCCGGAGAGCATCATGTACAGGAAGTTCACCACCGAGAGCGATGTCTGGAGTCTGGGCGTGGTCCTGTGGGAGATCTTCACCTATGGCAAGCAACCCTGGTACCAGCTCTCTAACAATGAGGTCAGTGTCACAGGGCTGACTATCTATAACCAATGGAAGTTAACTAGCAGCTTTTTTGCCTCCAAACTCCAGTTATTTTTGACTGAAGCAAAAGGAGGCGTGATTGAAAGCTGAGCTGTAGTCTGTCCCCTCTCCGGCTGCAGGTGATCGAGTGCATCACTCAGGGCCGGGTCCTGCAACGACCCCGTACCTGTCCGAAGGAGGTGTATGACCTTATGCTGGGCTGCTGGCAGAGGGAGCCTCATGTCAGGCTCAACATCAAGGAGATCCACACCATGCTGCAGAACCTGGCCAAAGCCTCACCAGTCTACCTGGACATCCTGGGCTGATCCCCACACTGAGTGCGCGTGTGTGCGTGTGTGTGTCTGTGTGTGACTGCGGCATGAGCGAGTGTGTGTGCATGAGGCGTGTGTGAACATGTGGAAGTGTACATGCCTGAACAGCCATGATCCCGCTCTCAGTTCTGACGGCATTGAAAAAGATGAGAAGGAGAAGGTTTTCCTAAAGGGCCTCACACACTCCCCCAGCACACAACAGACCCCACACGCCCCGACTGTTCCTTCATCCTCCCTTCTTACACATCTGTATTTGTTTTCCTTTCGTTCATTATAAGTTTCCAGAGTGATCGCCTCGCATCTCCAGCTACCTGCACAGCCACGCCCCTGCTCTGCCTAATTAAAATTATTCTCTCCCGTCCTTGCCTTTGCCCAGGATGAGCAAAAGGAAAAAAAAGACTATAACTGTCTCCTGTAAATATTATCTGTCACCAAGTCTCAGCCCTCCTGCCCTCCAGTGCAAAGGGTATGGCGACGTATTTTATTTTTTTGTGCTTTGCGTGGTGTTACCAAGGAGAAAGCTAAGGAAGTGTGGCTGTGCCTGTGAATAGGAGAAATGGGGGGGGGGGGGGGGCTCTGTCAAACTAACCCAAAATAATGCTCTGTATTTTTTTAAATTTCGGAGGTCCTAACCAGGGCTTTCGTTTGTGCAATGAAGTGTAATTGACAAAACCAGGGGAAAAGTGTTGAGTCACTGCAACGGGAAGCATTGTCATTTCTCACTTGGGGGGGGCGACATTCTTGAACAATCATTTTGCACTCTAATGCACATATTTATTTCAGGGTTGGCTCTGAGGTTGAGGGACTTCCTTACTGTAGGGATGTAAATGCCCTGACAGATCGCCCAAAAACGTGTGCTTATCACGGCCGTGGCTGCAGACGCTAATGCCCCTTACAGTATTTTGTGGGCGCAAAATTGAATTTTGCATGTTTTTTTTCACTACTTGAGTAATGTAGCCGTTTAAGAACAGAGCAGACTCCCCATAATGGTGTAATGTATATTTCATTAAGGAGACTAATGCAGACCATTAGCAAAGCACACATTTGATGGGGTGATAGAAACTCTGCAACATGAACATTTAAGATTTATTGTTTTACGGGGAAAAGAGACTCTGCACTGAATCTCTCCAGAGGCTTGGAGATCAGATTTATTACAGTTTGATTTGTACCTTTTGGAATGCTGGTCTATCAGCACTTTGACCAGTGCGGCAGTCGGCTCCTCACGTGCGGAAGTGGCCCCACCAAACAGTTCAGGCCAGGCGTGTTGCACGCATCTTCGTACAGATGTGTAGAGCAAACTCTGTGAAATGAGAGCGGGAACGTGAGATCTGGGAATTAACATGGAGTCCCATTCAGTGGAAAGACCCAAACTCTCAGCATTTGTCTCCTGGATGGTTATGGCCATTGTAACAAATTGTACTTTTTAATATCATTCTTTCATTTTTTTCAGTATTTATAAGTTTATGTCTTTCTGGTGGTTATAGTCTTAGTAAATTGGTGTTAATTTGACAAGTTCTTTTTGATAGTCTATTTTTATACTTAATTTATTTGACTTGAAGCACTTTTGCATTTTTTTTTTGTCTGGAACAGTGTTGTCCTTGCTTGAACAAAAACACAAGTTTTGCTTCACTGATTTCTTAGTTGTTTGCTCTTGACTTAATCCAGGGGTTCAGGTAATCCATGGAAACTGACATTCCAGAGTATTAAATTTGTCTTGAACCCACTGTGTGATCTACTGTACTGACTGAAGTCAATCACAGCGAAGCCGGCCACCGAGGCAGAAGGCCTGAGTGACGTTGGGGCGCCGTTCTCGTGTGATCGCGACACAGAGACGCCTCAGACTACATGCGTCGCGGGGGAGCGGAAGAAGTGGGGGGGGGGGGGGAGCAGACCCCGTCACTCCCAGGCGCAGCCACATGGCATCACGGTGAACGCTTTGTCCCCCACCCCCTCCTTGCCCCCTGTTGCGGCAAAGATGGAACACAGCTCCCCCGCTAAGCCCCCTGCAGGCAGATGGAGGAATGTGCACTCCATTACAGACTGTCGTAGCAATGACAAGTAATGACAATCAATGTCCGAAATAATGTCCGAGACCTGGAGGTGCGGAGGATCCTGAAGGACGACTTCTCACCCAGGGTCTCAGCAGCAGAAAATGGGGATTCTTTTTTTTTTAATAATGTCATCCATCCAGACTGTGATGAGGCTCACAGGCACGTCTGTCTACCTTTTGTGAAACGCATGGGGCTCGATAGAGTGAAGTAAAAACATGTGAGCTCCTGGAACAGGCGGCTCCCTGCGTCGGTCAGCCTGTGAGTGCCTCGTGAACTTGGCGAGCCAAACCCCGAGATCATGTGACCCGCATAGAGCATCTGTAGATACGCCGCCAGGCTCCCCGTCATCTCTGAGCCCCCAGCACACACCTGGCCATGAGTGAGCACCACGCCTTCGCTCAGGAAGGCAGCAAAGACGCTTCTGAACGTTGCTGAGGCACGGCCCCGGACACGACGCCATCTCCGTGCTT
The DNA here is from genome assembly GCA_019775955.2 of Pollimyrus isidori. Taxonomy (NCBI): domain Eukaryota; kingdom Metazoa; phylum Chordata; class Actinopteri; order Osteoglossiformes; family Mormyridae; genus Pollimyrus; species Pollimyrus isidori. The sequence continues at coordinate 20,632,385 of JABFDZ020000044.1, read as the reverse complement.
CTCATCTTTCCATTTATAGTGGCAGCCATATTTATCTACGATTATGATAATGTTACCCATTACAGTCCTAAGTACCAATTGTCTCCTCTTAAAGTATCGGTGCCTACATGTCCAGAGACAAGCTGAATCTTTACCAAGTGGACATAAGACTTTGTTTTGCGAATAATGCATTAAAAAAAAAAAATCTTAATGTGATCATGATTAATGGTCATGAACAGGGTTGATGTTATAGTGGGAAATCGATTGGAAACGAGGCTGAACTTTCTGATGAGGAAATCCGGCATCCACGGAAATGCAGCCCATCTCCTCACCATGGCTTTAGAGCGTTTGGCGTCATGTAGTGCTGGTTAGCAGTGGGGGGCGCTGTCTATCTCATGCAAGTTTCCTGTTGGTGGAGAGCAGAGCGATGGTAATTCTAACAGGCTGGGGAGTGTGGGACTGCTTGCAAGCTGGTGCCCAACTGCATTTTCCATCTGTAAAAAAAATATATATA
>JABFDZ020000044.1:20599515-20614628 GCA_019775955.2 Pollimyrus isidori | reverse complement strand
GCGCAAATTTGGCAAAAGTAATTTTTTAGGTGAATAACAATATGGGCCTTTCATATACATGAATAGGCCCATAATTAACTTAGATGGCAGACCAATGAACTGTATGAACCCAAAACTCTATGTTAGAGACCCCAAAGAGGAACTGTTGTACTACTGAGTACAATTTTAATTGCTGTTATTAGGAATATAATATTAGAGCTACTTTGCATAGCAGCATTGTGAAAAACAAATGCAGGCACAATTTTACAAGTGTAAAATTAACTAGGTAATAATTTTGACCCTCCTAGCTTTTACCTAAAATAGTCAAACCTCATTTACCTGTTTAATTCTGAAAAGAGGCTTTGATTTGTTTAGCTCGTCTAAGAGACCGAGCAGACGTTGTTTGTGCACGCTTTATTTCAGCCGTCAGGGGCCATTGCCCTTAACCAGGCTGTTCTTTGTCTTGCAGGAACCACGCTGACTGTGAGCTTTCAGTCAGTGATGCTGAGTGCTGACAGAGGCGAGAGATGTGTTGGGGTGGCCCGCAACACAGACGCACTTGATTTTCTGCAGAACCATTCAATGAGAGGCTTTATGATAAGCAGTGCCGCTCGCCGTCCCCTGTGGGCTGCCATATACCCAGCTGGTTCCCTTCCATGTGCCAATAAAGGGGCAATCAGAGATGACCTGTCTGACCCCTGCATTAGACATGTCAGATACCTCACGACTCTCCCAGAGCCTGTGCAACCACTCAGACTATAGTCCCCTCTGCTCAAGGAAAGTCACCACTAACCCATAAATAAAGTTAATCCTGCCATTTATCCAAAGCTTACCCAAAAAAATACAGACATCCCACCTTCCCCAGACATTCTGGGAGTTTCTGCAGATTGACAGCAGTTCCATGACACCCGTAAATGATGTGCAATGTCCCATAAATCTGCTGTTTCGCTATTCAGCTGTGGTAAAATCAGCTGGCAAGAAGTTTTACAGCTACAGCCTCACCCCAAATTTTACCGGCACAACATTAGCCTTGCTCAGCAAATTTTACCACCAGCAACCCCTCTTTGGCTCGTATTTAATTTTTAACACAGCCATACTGTCCAGGCATTATGCCACGATATTTTGACAGAATTTTAAAATTCTGGTATTTCGTGATAAAAATTGTCGAACAGGGGTTGAGGTATTTCCAAACAAAAATATCACATATACGATATTACCGTAATACCAGCTAAGCACAGGCCAGCACTCCCACCCACCCAGATGCCCTTCGTCTGCCTCCCTGAAATCAATAACCCTGTGGTGGGATGTCTTTAAATATTGGGAACCTTAGACTGGCTTTTAGCTGCAGTTTCAGCTGCCTGAAGAGGCACAATATGGAGATTACATTACATTATTTTTACATTATTTAGTATATACTTCTGTCCAAAGTGGCGTGCAAGGAAGGCAGATGAGACATTTTCAGCACACTTCTTACGCAGTATGTTTGTGTGTAATACAGGTGTTTTCTTCATGAGTGCATTGGCGCGTGGCTTTGTTTTTGAGACAGGCAGGGATATGGCGCATGCTGGCGAAACAAAAACACAGGAAGAGCAAAAAGGCCCAGAGCCATCGCACCTGTTTAGCTCAGGACCTGACAATCCAGCAGACCCAGTTAAGCCATCTCCAGTTTTTGACTTGACCCGGATGACTGACTACCCCAACGTCTATCCATGATTTCAGTGTTTCCATGCACCCGTTTTGTCATGCATGCTTTGAGGGCCTCAAGGATTACAGGCAGTATGTTCCTTAAAAATAAGCTTGGGCGTGTGTCTGGCTGCACAGCATCTGTGGACTGAGAGAGAGACTTGCGTGTGTTTCCAGTGTGAATCCCAGCATGTGTGTGTGCATGTTTGTCAACGATATGTCATATGTGCTGCTTGTGATTTTGATCTCACCAGAGAGTTGAGCCTCTTCCCAGTCACATAGTTTCCTGTTTAAAAAAAAACCCACCACATTTTGACCTTCTCAGCCCCAAACTGTTTTTACAGCGTTGAATGTTGATTGACACCAGGCCACTTTTGGGGTCACACAGCAACAAAGTTGGGCGCCAGCAGATAATTAGCCATTGAGCTTTTCGTATTGAAAAATGAAAAGCTTTGGTGCATATTGTTAAATTCCTGTTGCCACTGTGTTCACCGGCATGGCAGTGGTGCCTATGCCACACAAACACCGCAAAACATTCTCAACAAAGTGGCCCTTGCCTTGCGCACACATTGAATCCAAAATCTGCACTATCCTTGAAGCGAACAAACTTTTCATGCCTCCTAAAACACAGGAGACGATTCAATGTCCTTTTTACCTTTAAATCCCTGTGATCTACCTTCATGTCCATCCATCTACGCATCTTCTAACTCAGGGTTAGGGGGGCCTGAAGCCCACCGCAGGGAGCACAAGGCATATGCTGGGGGGCACCCTGGATGGGATGGTGGTCCATAATATGGCACATGTATGTCTGTGAAAAAGGGGAGGAAACTGAGATATCTATACATGATCATGCAAATTCCACAGGCACAGAAGAGACATGAGACGGTCCCTCTGTTTGTTCACGTCTCTCAAGCCAGTTGACTGCTTTTCTGATTAAAACAATGGTGGAAAAAAAGGTCTGGAAGAAGAAGACCCACACCCGATTTTGTATTCAAGAGACTCTTTGATCATTTTCTATCTACATACGCATCGGTGTGTACATGTATGGATTGTCCATAGGATCCAGTTTACAATCTTCATGGAGACAGACGTTGAGGAAATTTGAAGATCTTTTAAAGCACTGGTGAAAGGCTCCCCTTTTTATTTCCGAATACACATCGGTTTTGGTTTTCCAGAGTTTGTCTGCGCTGGAGAGAGTGTGTGTGAGTCCGTGTTCAGCTGTGACTCAGCCGATAATCTGTGGATGGGGATGAGATCAGACCGGGGCTGCTTTCTAAATCACTTCCGTAAAGCATGAAACCTGTAATTTAGTGACAAAAACACATCACTGATGCTGTGTGCAATTAAAGGAGAAGAGAGAAGCTGGCAGCACACTCATGCTCTGGAAAATGACGGAATAAATACACACAATGTATATAAGCACAATTAAGGACAGACTAATCAAGGGTGTCATTCAGTCAATTATAGAATATGCAAATAAGGCATAAGACCCACTCAGGAAGAAAAAGGAGTGAAATCCTACCTGAATAAACAAAACATATTTAAGGCAGAATTTGGCAGCGTTAATTAATAAACCCCAACACAAATAGTGCTTTACCAGAACAGATTCATTTTTAAGGAAGTATTTATTATTTTAAAGGTTTGGATTAATATTATCCTGAGTTCTTGGGTATTTATTTGCTTCAGGAAAAACAGTTCTCTCATGCTATCAAGCGCTCATATCCAGACAAGGCCATTGAGAGACAAATTAACACCCTAAATGGATTCCTGATAACTTATTTGATCTCCTTTAAATGCTGATTTTTCATAAGGTAGGACCAGCTTCTTAACATCAAACACTTTCTCTCCGGAGGCACCAGCCTCATAGAGAAGTCATCTCTGAAAGCTGACAGATCTCTCTGCCGGTAAAAACCATAGATGCGATTCCTGCTAAGCTAATTCCGTTAGTGGGAAGCTGCGTGCATTATCGCACTGTGAGGTGTGGGCTTGGAAAACATTCCTCACATTTACACGCGTACTGGTGCGCTCTTCCAATCATGTGGCTCCCTTTTTAAGTCTATACCTTCACCCAAAAAACATATCCTGGCAGTTGAATTGTAGTTTGCAGCCAGGTAATGTAAGCTTCCTAGTTGCCCTGCTGAGGTTTGGACCTGCTACCTTTTGTTAGTCCCCTGTAGCTTGTATAGCTTAATATTTACTTCTGGATGTGTTTCTATTAGAGGGTAATACCCAGAAGTACTTTGGCAGCGAAGCATTACTGGTGGAAATACCAGACATGAGGGAAAATTCTGTCAACTTACACCCTCCGGGCTCAGTTCCTTGCTCCCTTTGGGGTGTCCAGAGACAAGCACCAAGCTGGGGAGGGGTGGCGCAGGAGCACAAATGAGAAGTGAGTATTTTGGGCCTCATGTTGCCCCAATAACAGCCTTCACTGGTGCTCCTTATGCAAAGCAGCCCTGGACAGACTGTCCTTCTCCCTCCGCCGGGCTCACAGGTGACGTCAGCTGCACCATGACAACCGGCGATAAAAGAACCCGAATCCAGGCCTTGGGTGAGGTGTTTAAATGACTTTGGAGAGAATGCTCACTCCCTCAAATGCGCACGGAAAGGCTTCTTTCTGGATCCCGATTAGCCAAAAAGGACTGGTCATTTGTGAACGGAACTAGATAAACAAAGATTATACAATGTGCAGATATAGATTATTCAAGTTAAGAAATGCAGATTTCAGGCCACCTTTAACGACTCAGGAAAACCATTATTTTGCTGGAGCTCTTTTACAGAAACATATCCTTGGCCTTCAAAGAAAAAAAAAAAAAGAGAGGTCTCCTGTTACCATGGTAACATGTTTTCAAAAACGGTCCCCCATTTTTCAAATAATGGTGGGTGATTCCTAGAGATCAGGTTTTATTGCATTTATGATATCCAGACCGCACTCTTAGCCACACATATTGCTTTTTGAAGGCAAAACGGAGGCAGCTAGATGCAAGCCTAATCGGAGCTCTGTCTTTAAGCAGGACACCAAGTGCAGAAGATCACTCTAGATCCCATGTGTGTCGCTGAAGCCCTCATTCAATGTCTCCCTTTGATCAAGTAGCAGTGTCTACAAGCCTTGACTGTATCCGATCGATGGAGGTGCTAACAGAAAGGATTTAGTGCAAAGAAATGCAGTTGCTTTTCTGTGAAAATTATCTATTTCTATCACCATGTATTATACATTCATCATAGATGTGTCTTCAGATGATTCACCACCCTTCAGATTTTTATTATTAATACACTGTTAGTGTCTTGCATTGCATATGGGATCATCGGAAGTGCTTTTCTTTGGATAGATCACAATCTTCTTACAGATAAATCAGCTTGATTAGAATCAATGCTATTTTACAGCGCCGCATTCAGAAATTTCACCGCTTAAAAATACTAAAGATTTAAAACACAAAACAGCAAAAAAAAAAAAAACAAAAAAACAAAAAGATGGTTTTTGTCACCATCAAAGTATAATTGAGTGACACGGCATTTAATCTTCTGACTCCTGCCGGTTGAAAAAAGGCCTCTAGCATTCGAATGCAGTTGATATATATGGGGAACAAGACAAGTCCATACCCTATGTAATAAGCCAGAGGTCCAGAAGTTTCCACAAGCTTTAATTAATGTTGTGTCGGCCTGGAGTCCCTGGAAATGACTCCTGGGAGCCCGGGGGCGGAAGGGAGGATTGGCCCAAACTTACCAGAATTCCTCCTCAACCACAGGGTTTTCAAGAGAATAAATAAATAAATACCAGGCCCCTGAAATCACCTGTTTAATATGGCTCCCAGATGTTTTTGTTCAGTCTGCCAAGGAAGATAGGAGCTGCGGCTGTAGTTCGATGGAGGGAGGCTTACGATAAGGCGGCACGCAGCCCTGCTCTGTAATTTCGGCCCCTGGATGAGTTTGTGTCATGTTGAGTGGCTTCATTTAACGGTGGTGAACCCCACAGCAGCAGGGAATAGCTCAGAAGACATTTTTTCTGCAGCACTTGCTCTCTTCATTTGTCACTGCAGACGGCACGTGTCCTATTTTAATTCTGCGCCAAACAATATTTTAATGCCAACTCAATCTATTACAGTGAGTGTTACAAGCTGAGCAAATTACAGCTGTGTAACTTGAATTTTGCTAGATTTTTCCTGCGGAATTCTGTGAGGGCCCCTGTTGGATGAGACCACTAGGACCCTGGGAAAGGCCTGCTTTGCACTCCTCTTGTGGAAATGTCTAATTAGACTGCATCTGAATACGCTCAGCTGGATGTGAGGGTCTGAATCCCTCTCTAGGTTCCATTAAGAGGAGCCATAAAGGTCTGTCCCTCACTCGGCCCCAGGAGCCGGGAGAGACAGGGCAACGTGCTCGTCAGTGATAATTGGGTGGCTCTTTGTCCTCGCTCTTTGGGTCGGTAAGCGAGAGACCTGTCAGCAAATAAGAGATGGGCTTCGGGAGGTAAGGGGGTCTGTTTATCATTCGCATCATGGATCGAAATTCCTCCGCATCTCTTTGCAGAGTTCCTGCCTCTTTGTGATTGGCGGGCCTCAAGGGTCATTAAAGCCAGACCGCGGCCACGCATCCAGCAACTCTGTGCCTAAGCACCACCGCTAAAAGCCGATTATCCCACCTTGGAAACAAGTAATCTGCTGATATGTCCCTCAAAGTCAAGCAGTGTGGTTACTTCCTGCAATTAAGACACAAATTGACAAGTAAAGGAGCGCGTAACCAGTAAGTCTACTTTGCAGAAACCATAGTGCTGGTTGCAGAATGAAGCAATACAGCCATTTGTAAAGAACAGCGATTTTATTGTGGACACTACAGCTACTCTGATGTTTCAACAATTGAAATAGACAATTGAAAGAATCTTTTTTTTTTTTATCCTTCAGATGTTTCTACCTTATGCTAACTAATATTGGTTTTCATTTGTATAATATGCACAACTTATACATACTTATGCTTGTGTTTATGTTTGAGCTGATATGGTACAATTTCTGTTTGTAGAGAATAAAAGGGCAAACATGACACTGAATCACAGACACATACTTTGTAAATCTGCACATTTTGGCAGCAAGTGAGGATGACTTGATATTTCACTTGGCATGGGACACTCACAGTAGCAAAAAAAATGATATTGCTGTGAAAAAAGTAAAGAAAGGGGAAGCTTTGCCTAAATAGGGTTGTTCCTGATAGTAGGAAGTTATTGTGCTAAAGACAACTTCACATAATGGTCTTGTATGCTGATGTCCAATCATAAATCAGAGTGACCCCTAGTGGACAATAGCAGAGGTTGCAATGTGAATATGTAGCACTTCTACAGTACCGTTGACTACAGATACCAAAATAAAATCTACACAATTTAAGTTTCTTGAAAATGTTGAAACCATTCCCAGAATAAGGTCTATAAAGTATCATGGTTGCATTTTGTTTTGAAGCTCATTAATTTTGGAATTCTGGCCATCACTGCATGACCTGAAGACCCTCACAGAATCAAAGTTGACATCTGTATAAAATCTTCACTGATTTCATTCTAGTCTTTTGACGGTTGAGATCCCTTCCCTGAACTATCCTCACTGTTTAATAAAATCCTCCAAAAAATTGTGTTGCCAGTGTAACAAATGTGAAAAACTGACCGGGCTGACCCATGACTGATTCATTTAAAAGAAAGTGATTCCTGCCATGTGGAGCCTGCATGTGCTCCCTGTGTTGCAGAGGGTGCATCTGTAATGTGCCCAGCGAGGGACTGGCACCCCATGCAGGGTGTGCTCCAACCTTGTGCCCAGGGTTAGCGGTTAGAAGATTGATTGATAGATAGATAGATGGATGACTCCTGCTGCCTTGTGGTAGCGGCTCTATCAGCTTCTCCATAGTAGTACATTCAGGAAAAAAGGAGAAGGCACCCGGATATGTCCTGATAGGCGATGACATAAAACATCAATCATCTATCCATTCATCCATTTTCTGTACCTGCTTGTCATTCATAAACTAGTATCGGCTGGAATTCAATCTTACAATGTGTTCTCTATCTGTAACTAGCCTTTCTAATAATGTTTTGTAAATAGTGAGCTTGTATCACATGACCTTTTTCCAGGGCCCTTCTGAGACATGCTCACAGAGAACTCTGGACCTGCTAACTGTTTAGCTGTGTTTACTTGCTGTGTCAGGCTGTTTAAATCATGAGTCTTCATCCAGCTCCCATTACTGCCCTAGACCCACCCCTCCCACTCCTTATTGCAGCACATCCTGGCTTGCTCCCATATCACACAGACTTGAAGGTGAGACTGTGTAGCCCCATGACATTGGAGGGGGGGTGTCTTTTGATGGATGGCTTTAGGTCCATTTGTCATGCCTTTCTTGTCCACGTGGGAGTCAAGTCAGAGCTGTCAGGGGGGAGTAAAACCTCCAACCACGACCAGATATGACTTTGACCAAGGGAGGTGAACGTCCCCCTGCTCTCTATACAAATCTACAGCATCATGGGTTTATTCTCCTCCTGCTCACTCAGCTAACCCCTGCATCCCCTCTACCCAAAGAAAAACAGACTAAATAAATACATTTTAAAGAAGGAAATTAAAAAAAGCTCATCGTGCTATACAAGTGGGCTTTTGCATTTATTTGTCATGGTTCTTTGCACACTTCAGCATGGTGCAGTTACAATCAAGTAAAAAGTTTGACTTACTTGACCTCCTGTGGTAATATAAAGCTTTTAATGCTACAGAATAAAGCTGTGTATGTCTGTATATCACACAACTTCATTCACAAATGGCACAAACACACCTCCAGGAGCTAAACATAGGCTTTCCTTTTCCACACAAATAAAATGGAATAAATTAGGGACATTATATAGTCATGCACTCACTGTACATAGACAGCCAAAATACATCTACTGCTAAAACAAAACAGCTATCTGATAAAATGCACCACTGAAGTCACAATTTTTTTATGAATTACCCAGTTAGCATCAATATTGACCATGTGATATACTCTGGAGTGAATAAGCAGATATACTGTAATGGGTAACCGTAATTATTATGGCAACTGCCTGCTATTTATGCAGCAACACTTTTGCCAGAGAAAAAAATATAATCAGGACGTATAACCATTTTCCCGCTGAGTACCTTCTTTGCACAGAGGGTTGTCTTCTGATTCTTAGGTCTGTATTCTGAGGTGTGTAAACATGTTATCCTTCTGCATAAACTGTATTAGAAAAGAAAGAGAAAAGGCAGATCAATTACTGGTACTACATCCCATAATGCACCTGTAATGGGACATCCCTAAACACCATTTGGAAAGAGAGAGAAGGCCGACGTGGAAACGCTACAATCTGGGATGCACCAGAAGGGATGCTGTGAACCAGGGGGAAGCGTGGAAAGTGCACCCCCCTCCCCCGCCCGGTGCAGGAGCCCACAGATCAGCCACCCCTCCACAAGCCCGGGGCCGGGACGGAGGGAGAGTAGCTTCCAGACATTCATGTGAACGGGTGTTGCGGTGCAGCCTCCAAGTCCGAGAGGTGCTCCTCATCGCCAGGGTTCTCCTGAGGGTCGGTCTCCGCGTCGCTCTCAGCACTGTAGTCCACCTCCTCCATGAAGGACGGTTCGTCCTCCTTCAGCACATAGGTGGTGGAACTGAGGGGAGGAGAGGAAAAACACGACAAAATGAACAGACAAAATCAGGAGGTGAGGGCCTAGCAGATGGTTACCGTGCCGTACATCACCATGGCAACAAAGAATGTATCACCTCTTAAGTATATGAGTGCAGCGAATGCCGCTTAACACATCCCCATGGCAACCGAGAGCACATCCAAGGGAATGTGCCACCATAATGAATTAGCCAATCAGGTGTATCTATGCGCGCACCCCCTCCCCAAAGGTGTCCCACCACTTGAGGATATGCAGGGGCCCAGAAACCCCACCCTCGGATTCTGGAAAAAGCTCCATTGCCGGGCCCATGAGCCGATCCGGCTTCGCCCCCCGGTAGCTGTGATTTTTAGTGCCAGTTCAGAAACTAAAATAAGAGACAGCTGGCTTGCAAAATGTGGCTAGGATCTCACTGGATTAGGTAACGTGCCAAAGGTCTCTACCAGATCTGATGAACCCCCACCGTCAAATAGCACTGCTTAAGGAGTCCGCCTACAGAAGAACAGTTGGGGTGGGTGCTGCAAAGCCTCATTCAGAGATAAAAACAAACCATAATAATACATAAAAACCCAACCGCCGTGTGGCTTTAACAGGCTCAGACCAGCAGCCTCCCAGAAACCGCATCACACCTCCTCAGCCGCGTCCACCACCTGACACGATGACGCAAAGGCTACCCCTGACCCCAACAGGCCCGAATGATTAACGCCATCTTCCTAATGGTTTAATAGCACAGGGGACCCCGAAATAACGCACTGCCAAGAGGAGCACAGGGGCAGCCAACACAGCCCCGTACCCCCAAGAGACCGACGCCGCTCTTCATTGCCGTAACATAATCTCACTCACGCAGGACTAGCGGTGCAGCAAGGAGCGCTGCCTCCTGGGGTAAGGTGCTAAAGTACTCCTTGGGAGGAGCTAAAGTGATTTGGTGCCATTAGAGGGTGACCTGGCAGGCTGAGCATCGGTGATGCGTGTGAGAGGCGTCCTCGATATCAGTATCTGCCTCCAAGGATGACGAGAGATATTTGTTCATGGAGGTTTGAGTGGTTCTTAATATTTCATAGAGTACTCCACAATTCCGATGACTCCTCCCACACCCCAAGCCCTGACACACAGGGTCTGATCCATTAGCGGGACACACATCTTATTATGTTTTTGGATCTTTCTACTTTCCCTATCTCAGACACTCACTGACAGCCTGCTCACCCCCGACCGTGAAAGCAGATCGCGATTCCCTCACGTTTAGCTTCTCAGCCTCGCTAACGCACACGCACTCCGGGGAAATCACGCTGCCCCCTTATCCCAAAACAGGACAGAGTGCCGGCAGCTGTCAACACACTCCACTATTTGGTATTGCGTAGCCGCTCTCCAGGTCTCCACTGGCAGCCTGGCGCAGCTCAGGCATCCTGTGGAGAACTGAGAACAGGCACAAGTTGCATTTCTACCTGTTCTTCCACTGGCGACCAAAATTTGCAGTGTACAGAAACCGCATTGATCTTGTGTGTGAATCCGCAGAATGCATGTCCATACGAGTTCCATAGGAAAACCTGGATTTTCCATGTGGGTATGTGTTGGGATTTATGCATGAGCACATTTTATATGCCCATAAACACTTTATATTCCCCGTGTGTGCATGTAACTGCAGTGCTTGTGTGTCCCTTGCAGGAAGGGCTGTCCTCTGACAGGATGATGGACAATCTGGGGAAACCCAACCGGCCCCTGGGAGCGGCAGTACTGGTTCTGATCCAGGAGCTGAGTGAAAACTCAGATTGGGTTTCCCCACATCTGATGAACCCAGGCCGAGTGCGCACACACACACACACACACTCTACCGCTCTCTCACTCCCCCTCACCGTCTCATACCTAATCTGGACCATCTCCCCCCCCCCTCTCCAGCACCCACATCAGCTGAGAGTCAAAGGCAGGAGGGCTGCCGTCTCTGAGACCCTCATGAAGCGTGAGCAGAGGCTTGTCTTTCCCAGCGATGTCAGCTCCCGACAAGGACAGCAGGCTAGACATCCTGGAAACTCAGGGCCGGTGGACTGCGCTCTATCAACGCCTGGGTGTTTGTTCCCCCAGTCTCACGTCGGATTACTGAATAACTCATGAGCGTCATTTAGTAATATTCCGATTTAACCGTCGCCATTAAGCAGCCATAAACATTCACTGCGCTAAATTTGAAGCGACCCAGGAGCTTTGGTCACACCGAGACTAAGAGCTGCCTGCGGGTGCAGGTCACTCATGCTGCAAAGCATTGTGGGGAAAAGGCTCCTCCCCTCCCCCTGCATAACTCCCACGCAGGCCTAACGCCGCTCTGACAACAGAGAGGGTCTCCCTCCACCCACCCACACAAACAGCAGCGATCTGCCTCTTCTCCATCCACACAGCCAGACAGAGCAGAGATTGCTCTTCCTAAGCTAGACGTCAGCATCACACTGGGCTGCTTGCGAAGGCCGTGGTCGCCATGGAGATGGGGAAGCGCACCGAAGCTGCTGGTTAAGACTTAAAACGCAGTGTGACTCACTGACCACACCAACCAGGCAAATCTCAGTTACCATGTCAAAGGCAGAGTGACAGAAAAACAAAATCAGGATTGAAAAAAAAAGAATCAATCATGGTAAATTTCAATCTTCCACGTTCTACCCTGGGTTTGTGGATCTCTGCTGGTTGATGACCATTCCAATCGAACCGCTCCTTGAATCTCTTCATCATCCAGAAGTCAACTTAATGGTGTCTTAGAGCAGAATTCACCTTTAATTGACTTTTAAATGAGCACGATGCAGGGATGGAGCGTCACATAACCTCAGACATTTGTAGGCCCTATTCGCAAAAGTAGCCGCGCGGAATAGTTTTATTATCCTGCTGAGTGCACGTCTGAGAGAGAGACTGAATGCGAAGTATTCGGCCAGGGATATCAGGAAGCCTTTAAAAGCTATTTAAAGACCACGCAGGATAGAGTACGGAGGACAGAGGGCGCTAAAAGAGGCTCTGGCGTGGCTGTGATGTCACCCTCTTTGAGTCCCTTTAGCATGGCCTCCCATCCCAGCCTCTGCCACCCCCTCAAAGACACACATGCAGCCGCAGCCTTCTCTGAGCTTCAGAGCTGCGGCGGGTCTTGACCGGCGTGTTTGGTGTTTCGCCAAGTCCAGAGTAAATATGGGGGTTTGCAGGGGGCGCGGTCTGAGACCGTGAGCCGTCCAATGAGAGCGGCTGGGAAGCGAACGCGGTGGATGACTCACACGTGGCGGCACACTCGGTGTCGCGTTTCCCTCACTGTGACCCCGTCAGGGAGCGTGGCCAGGAGGGCTCACCTCTGACTGCTGGGTCGGCATGGAGTCTCTCTGGAGAAGTCAGCTGATCTCCGCCCCCTCAGTACCCAAGTGGGTGTACAGCAACCAGCACCCGCTCTGACATGGAACCAAGGGCAAATGGAACCAAAGTCTGCATCATAACTATTCAAAAGCTGACATTTGTATCAAAATATCTTGCATTTTACTCATTGACATATCGAAACGGTCACCCGCTTGCTATTCCAGAGCAGCCTTCAGTTTCTGCCCTCAGGAGGGCGGCTGGAAAGCAGAGGGAGACTGGAGACAGCGTGTGAGCTGGGGGCTGCAGCTGACACGACCCCCTCCTTGCCCCACAGTCATAGAAAGGAGCAGGTAAGCCGATCCTTCAGTCTCCCCCCCTCCCTGCCTCGTAATGGAGGAGTTAGTGGGCCCTCTCGACCCCGAACTGTACTTTACGATCCCGGCAAATCTATATGAAGATCAAATCGATAAACTCCACGTATGGAACGGGATTTCTACAGACAAAGATTACAGCCCAATAAATCACACTTTATGATGCCTGTTGAAATCCTAAGTAGGTTTGAGACGATTGATCTCAACCCTGAACTCCACACTAAAGAAACCCTGCATTCATGTGTATGATTTGAAGGGGGGGGGGGGGTTCTGTTCTGAAGGAGGGGGTTTGTAGCTCATAACCCTGAGTGTCACATGTTAACATACATGATGTTAACACCTAGTTCACTAATATACTGATCACTACTGATCCAAAGTTAAACGAGATCTGAAGATAACAGTATTTAACCGTATTCATTTGCCTAATTGGCCACGATAACTGTACTAAACTATAATTATTTGCATCATTTTAAAGGGAATTAACTATATGAAATTAAAACAATGCAGCAATGTGCAGTTAGACTCTGTTCACCTGCTTGTTCAAATCTGAATTTATCTCCTTTTTAACCATAAACACTCTCTCAGAGCTGTGGCTGAATTTCTCATTACTTAGTCCTAGTAAAGATTTAAAGGATGCAAATTACTCTCCTCGTAATTTCACCACTCAGCACAAACGGCCTGTAGGGGGCGAGGCGTGCAGCCACGGGCTCCAGCCCACCTGGTGTTCCTGCAGCTGGTCTCGATCAGGTCACCCTCCGCCTCCAGGAAATGGGAGGTGTGCCGGAGCTCCAGGGGGGACGAGAGCCTCTTCAGCCTCAGCAGCGCCACACAGAACTGGGCTCCCATCTCCTCTAGCTCCCGGGTGCCGATCTGGAGGCCCTGTGAGGAGACACGGTCGCGAGAAAGGCCCGGCCGCATCGTGAGAATGCAGAGATGAAAGCCGGCCGCACATCTGTGTAAACATTGCATGGAACACCAAGTCGGTGGCGGGGGCAGCAACTGAGGCAGAGGGGACAATGAACCTCAAACCAGGGGGTGCGTTACGTGGGTTGGGACGAGACTGTCCCAGACAGGCTGTTTACATTGGCAACCAGCATGCTCAGAGAGACGGAAAGATCCTGCCCGACGCCTGAGAAAACGGGCCGTCTGCTTGGCGATTCCGATGGACAACTGCCAGTGCGGAACTTCTGATAATGTGAGCATGAATCCCTGCATACTGTAAGTGCGGAGAAGCCAGTCAGCTGACCTGTGAGCCACGTGCGTCACATGACCTGGAGAAACAGGAAGGACTCACCAGTGCCAGCACCAGGACCAGCTCACAGACAAGAGCCAGGGTTCCGCAACTCTTGCCTATATCACTCACCCAGCACTGTGATGTGATCTGGACTTTCTCAGGCTTATTTTGAGTCTTAGTGATGCTCTGCTTTTAATTAGTGCACAAGTCCGCTGTCTGACCTCAGCTGGATCCCTGCTACTTTCCCATTCGTGCCGTTTGCGCTGCTTGCTAGCCAGTGATAATGGTGATATATCCTGTCTAAGGACCATTCTGAACAGAGGCAGTGTGGTCTGGAAGCATTCAATACAACAAGGTCATTTTCTCTGAGAGATACATTTGTGTGTGTGCGTGCACACGTGTGTGTGTGCGTGCACACGTGTGTGTGTGCGTGCACACGTGTGTGTGTGCGTGTACACGTGTGTGTGTGCGTGTACACGTGTGTGTGTTTTCTGTATGGCCTCTGTGACAAATATCAAGCTGAATTGGTGCTTAAATCAACATCCACTGCTAACTTGCCTTGTAAGACGGTTTCTTTTCTTGTTCCTCTCTCTGCTGTCCCGGAGAACAGGCAAGAGGGGTACAGAACACAGGAAGGCTGTGGTTCTCAGCCTCAGTGAACATTTAATCGTGAAAAGCAGATGATATTCCTCCTGGAAATAATACATCTGAGACCATGTCATCTATCCATTTTCTGAAACCGCTCATCCTGTTCAGAGTCACGGGGGGTCCGGAGCCTATCCCGGAAGCTATGGGCACGAAGGGGGGGGGGGGGGGGGGGCCAACCCAGGATGGGGCCCCAACCCATTGCGGGGGACCCCCACCCCCCATGCACACACCCACCAAACAAAC
>JABFDZ020000044.1:20573143-20592286 GCA_019775955.2 Pollimyrus isidori | reverse complement strand
ATATATAAATATTTTAAAAAAAATGTATTTTTATTTTTTTTTTTTTTTTTTAAATTTTCATACCCATTCATAATAAAAGTTATTCCAAATCGGCATTCTTTCCCGCCCCCCCCCCCACCGCCAATCAGAGCCTTGTAAACATGCACACCGCAATCTTCATGAAGCAGAACTGTGTCCCGAGGGCACTCCCCACCCCTTCATCTTTAAAACAGGACAGTCTGTGCAGAGTGCAACCTGCACCTTGTTAAAGTGCATATGCAATTAATTAAGATCCATAATAATAAATAAAAATAAAAGTGCTCGTACTTCCTGACTTGGACAGCCTTCCTCAGGTTCCCAGACTCAAACAGGGAGTTGAATTTCAGACATTCTCCATCATCAACTACAGGACAGCTGGAAGAGAAGAGGAGGAATACAGAGAGGAGGTGACAGCGCTGAGCTCTAAGCCCAGGGCCTGGGTACGAATCTAACAGGGAACTGATGGTTACACACGTCCTGCCTGCTCCAAAGCACCTAGGGAGAGGCAGACAGAGAGAGCGACAGAGAAAGATCTCACCTCTGCAAATCCAAATCATACACCACTTTGTCCAAGATGTCATTGGGGTGAATCATCCTCTCGATGTCTTGGAAGATTTTTGACCTACAAAGAGGAGTCCTCTTAACATACTGCACATGCCAAGGGTGTATGAAATCCCACGATTCATTAGTCTGCAAAAGCAAATGTACTCCATCTCAGTCAACAAACTAATCAATCAGTGACTTTAACAAGTAAGCAGCTAACCGGTTGACCAACCCATTAACCAAAAACCCAGATGAAGGTCAAATTGGCTTCACCTCTGGACCCCGTAGAGTCTCTCCACAATGTGCTCTCGGTACGTGGGGGCGATGTGCCCAAAGTAGTCTGGGTAGGCCACCTCGGAGTACTGGGGGACGGACCTGGTGTCCTTCACCATCTCGACATAGACCTCGGGGTCATGAAGGGGCAGCAGAGCGGCCGTGTCAGGCACCTCCAGGACAGCCTGGTCCCCGGACGAGTGTGAGCTGCAGTCATCCTCGCGTTCCACCTCACTCTCTGCCACAGGCCTCTGCCCACTTGGGGACGCACCCCCATCAAGAGCCATGCGGCCCAGCTGGCACACCAACGCCTGCTCCAATCCCTGCCCCTGGCGCTGGTCGAGGGCCCTCTCCGCACGCTCCAATTGGACCAGATTTGAATCCGAGGGTGTCATATCTGGTGCAGTAGGGACCACAATGCGGCTGAGGGACTTCGATGGCAGGGATGGTGTCTGACATGGGCTGCTGCCGTGAAAGCGATACCCCTGAGAGAAAGAGGGGGACAAAAGATGGAGGAAAAATGTGTCTGCACCCGCTGCTGGGCAACATGAAGTACAACAGGAACACAAACACAAAAAACTGAGAAATACACAGCAGGATGAACCACTGCCACGCTCTCCCTGGGTCCCATCCTTCACGTTCCTGTACCTGGAAGTCCTCCGAAAGTTCAGAGAAGAAGCACTCGTACATCCGCAGCTCCTCCATGGTCCGGCTGACCTGTTCCCCAGGCCGCAGCTTGTTAAGGTCTGTCTCGATGTCATCGTTCTGCCGTGAAGGTTTGGGGGGGGCGGGGGGGTTAATCGCCAGCATGTGCAAACACGAGGAAATAAAAAGTATACTATCACTGTTACAAACAGAAGTATGCAATCATCTGTATGTGTATAGAATACCATCTGTATGCATGAGAAGGCAGGGGACAGTTCCAACTACTATTTAGCTCTGAAATTGCCACTGTATGTGTATATCATACAATGAAAACTTCATCAGTCTTTCAATTGATTTAGTCTCCAATATTTCATAATCATCCTCTTTAAAAACTTAAGCGGGAGCCGCGGGGACCCATGACACGGGTAAGGGGGAGCCGCGGGGGCCCATGACACGGGTAAGGGGGAGCCGCGGGGGCCCATGACACGGGTAAGGGGGAGCTTTTACAAAAACTTCCTTAAAATCTGCACAACACTGTGAAAGATAATAAGACTTTTCTAAAAAAATTTCTGCTACTGGAGTGCACCATGCAATTGTTAAAATAAAGAGAATTTAATCATAGATTAATAAAGATAAAAACAGTCAATAGTAGCAGCTCTAGCTGTATTCCTGTTTTTTTTGTTTGTTTTCATTTTTACTTTCCTAATGTTGACATTTCTTTCTGATTCAAGTGTGTTATTTCTTTTCTCCTCAGTTTTTAGCTGCGCCCTTCGGGGCTGGGTGTGCCGGTGACTATGGTTGGTCTTTTGTCTTTTATTTATTTATTTTTTTCCTTTTCCTTTGAGGTGCTGTCTCAGGGTGTATTGAGGGGTGGGGTGGGGGTCGAGTATGTTTTGTTCTGTTATGTCTTGTTCTTTGTAAAAAAAATAATAAAATCTCCAATAAAAATTTGATCACAAAAAAAAAAAATAGTAGCAGCTCTAGTACTGATGTCTAAAAACAGAAACTCGGAAACAACAATTTCATAGCTAATTGGAAATGTTTTCTACACATAAACATACTGTACACAAAACTCAATGGAGAGCTCCCAATTATTCAATGTTCAGTTAACATGCCTTGAAAATAAACGGTGATGGAAATTGGCAGATCAAAGGGGGAAGGTCATTACAAGTGAGGTCATGGCTGTGGGTGGAGTCACAGTGGAGGACACGGCAATGTGTTCTACAGCATGGGAAGAGGCAAGGCACCTGCAAACAGCAATCCCTGTCATCCTCTTCGTTCTCCGTGTCATTCTCAGTGTCGACGTCATCATTGTCATCGCTCTCATCAACGACGTCATCCACTAGCAGAGACACAGGGACAGGTCACTCCCTGGAGCCACTGCTGGCCACGAGCAGGCGTCCCCCCGAACACTGCATGCCGGTCTGCGCTCTTAGCAGAAGGGCAGTGGGAACACAGGGTACAACCTAACACAATATTTCTCTGATGTGCTGGGTGCACAGTGCCGGGCTAATATTGGATTTCTACTGTATCATGGTGTCATCCAGTGGGCAGAGAGTCCATGCTGAAAGACAATGAATGATTTCAGGGCTGAAGCGCCGAAAGGCTTTTCTGATTGAAAGAAAGGGGGCGCCAGAGAACGCGAACAGGACTGCGAAAACATACAGTATGGTCACCAGTGTGATGCATAGAAACTGATTTGCTAGTTCAGGAGCAGCATTAAAAATAATAATTTGGACTGTTGTGCTATTCCTGACATCACGCAGAAAGTCACACAAGCAGTTCCTCGGTGAATACTCATTTAATGACCTGCGCAGCGCACCCTACCTTCGGGAGGCTGCCGGTACAGCTGGGCCACAGGCCCCTCAGCGGGTACATGGGGCAACCGGTACTGGAAGACGCTCTTGATGGTGGGCACGGGCAGTCGATTTTTCGGGAAGCACTTGCGCATGATAAGGCTGGAGGTGTTGACGAGGGGATCCAGCGTCCGCACGGGAAGGCACTCCTGCATCAAAGATTAAAGGTCAAAAGGTAATCCACACTCAGAAAGGAGAAGAAAAGATGTGCGTTGCTCATACTTACAGTGGAGGTGCTGTAGAGAATTCTCATCCCATCAGCGTCGAGGAAGGCCTTCCGGCCCAGCTTGATGTTGGTGACATTCCGGATGCATCCCAAGATGCCCTTGCGGATGTGGGCATGCCTGTGCCTTGTGTCATTACGGTGCCAGTCCTGGTAGATGGCCAGCAGGGCAGGAACATAGGTCCGGTCCACAGCGCGGCGGGAGTTGGCTTCTGGGGACGTCGTGGGGGGGACGGGGAGGGGGGCAAATGAGCAGAGACCTTGCAGAAAGCACAGCGTAATCTATTTGATGCTGAAAGTGCACCACATATTTTTAAGTTTATTTGCTTGTCATCAATGATCTCTTTAGAGAAACAGACCCTTTATTGACAGAGCTACAATGCTAAACGATAATAAGTCCACGCATGGGGGGGGGGGACATACAGAAGAGTCTGATTAAATTCAGAGAGAAGCACAGATGTGTGCCACTGAGGAGCCAAGAGTCCCTGTCCCAGACTCACTGGATTTCAGCAGCACTGTCAGTGTGTCCAGCACCACCCTGCCAACACAAAGAGACACTTAATAACAGCCAGGGCCTGGGCACGGCACTCAACGTCATACATACGCACACTTTTAGCACGTACTTCAGAATGCTGGTGTTCTTCTTACTGTATGACCCAATTATTTTAAACAGAAGCTCCACAACACCGCTCTTCCCAAGAGACACTGCGTTCACCGCTGGATGAATGAAAATACACTATTAGTGGCCTGACTAAAAATACACAGCATCTACATCAAATCACATACAAGGTCTATGTTAACATTCAGCATCTATATCAATTCAGTCCCAGGTCAACAGAAACATTCGAGGTCTACGTTAACACACACGGGGTCTATGTTAACATTCAACATTCACATTAATTCACTCCAGGTCAACAGTAACATGCACGGTTTACGTCAACACACATGGGGTCTATGTTAAAAACATACATAAAAGCACGCTGCAGACATGCAAAGTATGTAAACATTGAAAGAGACTAAAGGCCCGTGTACTCTCATGTTGGCATGGACCACTGGTGTTCAGCAAGGTTACCATTAGCTACAGTACTCACTGTTGCTGGAGTAGACCCTGAGAACCTGTAAACAAGGCAGGAGGAGTTTTTGGTTCTGTAAGTTCTGCTTCAGGAGGTTCACGGTGACGTTGAGGGCTCCGTTCACTCGTGCCTTGATACCAAACTTCTTGTCTGCATGGAGGAGATGGTTCATGAGCAAAGGGGGAAACCCAATTTGTTTAATAGGTCTGGATCAGTCCTGATACCGATCTGAGTAATGGATCGGTGCATCTCCACTGAAAGGGGATGGGCTAAATGTAGCAGAGTTACCTCATCACAACCACTAGGCGGCAGTGTCTGTCCAATTAAGCAACACCAAGCCTGTATCACAAAAGCAGAATTTCTTCCTTTGCCTTTAACTTGTTAAAGTAGTCTGAGCTAAATATACGTAAACAAAAGATAACGTCCATTTAAACTGGGGTACCTTAAATCTGACAAGTTATCCGGCTCAGCAAGAAGTCCTGCTTTGAGATATTATCGGTAATGCTAATCCGGGCAAAGCTGATGTCCGCCAGTGGGAGACAGTGCCTGTTCCAGCAGGACACATACCACAGTCCTGCTGGGCCACGGAGGAAGGACACAACCCCCTCGTACCTTTGGGTCCCACCTTTGCGAGGATGGAGTGAAGCTGCAGCATGAGTTCCTCGCTGGGAGGGACATCCTTACTGGCACTGAGCAGCAGCTGAAGCAGGATGGCCGTCCCCCCCTTCGACACCAGCGCCCCCACCCTGTTGCCCCCGCCTGCCAGACAATAACGGGGAAAACAAAATGCAAGTCTTCCAGAGTACAGGTCTCCAAGCGCAGACAGAGGAACGCCCAACAGGTAACGGTGGAAAAACAGAACTGAACAGAAAAACCGAGCAGAGAAAGAGGGTAAGAGGAGCTGTGGGGCCTGGAAATGGTGCACAGGAGGGAAAAGTGAAAATGACCTCGGTGTTTTCATTTCATCAACCGCCACAGCTCAAGCCATATACATCTGAAATTACTCAAGTGACCAAACTCAGTTAATGAATTATCAACTAGCATAACTGAGAGGATAACCCCAGATACTCTGCATTTGATGGGACGCTAGCCGGTGAATGGATGGATAATTAGCAAGCCTCCTATTGGTTTACCGTAACCAATGGGTCACGGCATTCTGCTCACCACAGGTTTGCCAAATACAACAACAAAAATCCATTTCCTTACCTACGGAGACCAATTCGTTTAGGATACACAGGATGTTCAGTACAGTCTGGAGGTCCTGCATGTTCTGCTTAAGAAAAATGGGGGGAGGGGGGTGTTAAAAGCTTCAAGCTGGGGGCCTGTGAAGACACACAAGGAGGTATGGAAACGAACAGCCTCTGTCCCTCAGTCACACACGTGCTCGCACCCAATCACTACACCGGGCCCAAGCTGACAACCTGATCTGAGATCAGTCTGCTCAGGTGTGTGCTTTCTTTAACAAAATGAGGGACCCCCGATTACACGGCAGACGCCATTATGTGTAGAAGTCACCACTGGACAGGCACGCTGTGCTCCGGGCTATTTTCAGCGGCAGCAGGACACCACCAGCACGTGGCTTTCCATTATAAAGCGAGAACACACTCACCTCCAGGGCGCCCAGGATCACCTCCATGCCACTCGAACCCTTGGCCGTCATCTCCTTCTTGGTCTTCTCTGGAAGACGCCAAAAGGGGCTAGTTAGCAATCCACAGGTACAGTACTAGACATACAATAGCGGATCACGCGCATTAGCCCACAAAAGCAGCCTTTTCAGGTACAATATCCCAGCAAACACTGACAATATGATCACTAACACTGTAAAAGGACCACTGATTGTTTTTTACATTTAGAGCAAATTCGAACCCACGTTCCGGGGGACTAACAGAACATATTTACTGGTTTGGACTTTGCGTTCTGCCCGATCAGGGTCACGGTAAATCTTTCAGAAAACACGCCACCCGGAGCTATTTAAACAGCGTGAGAAACTCAGAATTTCATGGGGCGCCTCTCTGGTCTCGAGGGATTCCCCAGACAGCTCAAGCTCCCTAAACCCAGCAGTGAGTTCCCACTGTGCATTAGGAACACACAACTCTGACTGTCTCTAAGCTCAAAGCTGGCCCAGGATCCCCACAGCGGCCAAGGGGCCATGGACCACCACTAAACCATCGGGTGGATTTTCTTCAGGTTAAGCCATGGACGTGGGCACAGCACCAAATACAAACCCATATGCCAACACCTCATCCATTTTCTGCCTTGCGGGCAACGCCAATAAATCTCTGGTCTGCAAAAACGACGGGTAATTCAGCCTGGTAATTTAGAGCGTCGTAAATAAAAGCCATTTGGACACAGATCTGACCACGATCTGCATCGAAGCTCGGAGCGTGAATATAACCTCTGTAAATCTCCTGTCAGGCGCCATCTCCAACGGCGTCTTTAAGGAGAAAGCAGAAGCAGCTTTATACCGAGCCTTCTGATCACGGTCACCAATCAATCTGCTCACCTTGGGCGCCAAGCGGCTGGCTGCCTGGTACCCCGGCAGCCCCGGAGGGGCCCGCGCACCCTCCACTGCAGTAATCCATGCCAGCGGAGAGGGTGACACCGACTGGCAACTGTATTCCCGAGCCATTTTGGGCATCGCATGGTTACGCCCACCCCGAAACGCAGAGGTCTGTAAACAAGGGCTGACTGACAGGCCATCTGCAGAGCGTCCACTGGAGAGACGGGCAAGGAGTGCCAAGGCTCCCCCCTTCAAGAAGCACCTGTTTGAATAACCTAAAAACCCAGATAAGTTGCTAATTCAAATCCCAGGGGCACAGAGTGAATTCACTCTGCTAAATTAGCGAAATGCCCTGCAGTGGCACAGCAAAGGACTAGGGGTGGGCACTATGACCTAAAATTGTCATCACGGTATTTTTCACTTTTTGGACGGTATTATACCATGGTATTACTTTTTCCAAGTTTTGGGAGGAGTCCCTTTAAGCAAATAGAAAAAATATATTTTATAATGCATTAAGTACACCTTAATTGCCATTACAATTTGGTATCTTTTTTTCTAAAAGATATGGAAAGTGACATATAGTGAAGATATAAAAAGTAACACAAATAGAATGACAAGCTGCTTTAACTGAAAAAAAAAACATTTTACTGTTCATATCAAATAAAACGCAGGGTTGCTAATTTCAGTCAGTTGGCTTGAGTGAGATTTTCACTTCCAGACAAGTCTGTACATACATGCACATGGTTTTACATATAATTTGCAGTTGTACTTGGAAATAGTCTGTAGGGTTTGCAAACCACCTCAGTGCTTTTGATGTAGCTAATTATAGATTTATAATGGAATAATATAGATTTCCTATAAGATTTCCTGTGAGTATCTGAAAGCACGAGTGTCATGCCGGATGTGTGAGTTGGTAACCCTGAAAACATACATTTTTTTTTGTTTCACCGGAATTGATTTGTCAAAAAAAAAAAACTGATGAACAGGAAGTCACCGATTAACTACGTTTATTTATCTAGCATTTTTAAAAATACATACTGCGTTTGGAAACTTTACAACTTCAGGGAAGAGCAGCCACCATTATGCTTTTTGATTGAGGCGTTAGATCTGCTGCTGTTATTAACACTAATGGCACATTAGTACAAACAAAAGAGCTGCACACACCAAAGTACATCTCGTTTGGCGGTTAAAGGAGTCCGACGTTCACTGTGGGGGGAAACGGCGCTTCTAGTGTTAACAGGGTAGTTCTGCCTTTTTCCACATGCCTTGCATAAAGGCACCGGCACATATATGCTGATTTCGCAAGTCTGTTTTACACCTTAATTTTCTACTATATATACATAACTTGGTTATTTTTGTTTAATATGAATAATTACACAAAATCTGTTTATTTTGAATTTGTTGATTTGCTATTAAAAAACGGCATCAAGAGTGTGGATAATAGAGAATTCGACAACGCAGATAAGCCGGTTACATATACTATAAATGACAAGTATTCAGATTACAGCTGAAACTTCGAAAAAAATAAAGTGCTTTATTTTCCATAAATAGGGTGGTATATAATAGGGCTATTGACTTCTCAGTGCTAATGGTAAAGTGCAATCCATGTGGTGGCACAGCAGTAATGACTAAGACAGTGGTGTACTACCCAGCCCTGCTCAGGACCTCACGATGGGGCGAGGTAAGGCTTGCAGGGAGAGGGAGCTGCTTATAGCACCATGAGGACAGTATCTGTCTAACAGCAACAGCAGCGTGGCTAAGGACCCTATGATGCGACAGGACAGTATTTCACAAACAGGATCTGGCGGAGGGGCTGATGGTTAACAACAGACCCAGTTAAATGTAAGCATTTTAAAACCAGCTGCTGCCAATATGGGACAAAATAATCAGGCTGGTGGTAGAAAGCAGGGGGGGGTTTCAAGTATTCCACCCAATGGGGCTGTAAGCCAAACATGCTCCGGTGGGGTAATGTGGAGCATCCGATTACATCTGATGCAGTCTCGCATCAGGATACTGGCGATGGTGGTCACCCCATCCCCAGACAACCCCTGGTCGGTACGACAAAGTGGGCCAAACGCAGCCCAGGGTCATCACAGCAACAGAAAACACAGGCAGCGGCTCTCCCTGTACTGGGTTCGTACACTTATTGATGACTTCAAGCTAAATTTCCAATAATCGCTTCAGAGAAAGATTTCTTTGTTCAGCCCATTCAGGAAAATGTTTGTTCCGTGATCATAATCGCATGGCACCATTACAAACATGTACTTTGTGCAGAGCAGCAATTCCCAAGCATTTCTGAAAGGGCCACAGGGCAGAGGTGGAAAATGCAAGTATTTTAAAACCAGCAATCTCCTATGCTGAGCCACGATCAGATTTCCAAATCCAATCATAAAATTAACCTATATAAACAGGTCTGTAAATGTTTAGTGCAAAACTGAACACTCTACCAATCCAAGACACCAAACCACAGATGCTTAATTTAAAATTTGCTGGCACATGCAATTTGATCTGCAGGCATTGATTGGCGCAAACTACAGTACAAACTGCACTGCATGATTGATCATAGCGTTAATTTAAACTGACAGTATACTTAATACAGGGTCGTAACTGAGCTGGCACGGTGTAAATTGGGTTGCAGTGCAAAAAAGGTTGAGAACCACTAGTGTAGAGGAATCAGATGCTATGATCTTGCATTCACCCTTTAGATATGGATGCACCTTCCAGGGCATATAATTTTACAGATATGCATGCTGCTTTTCTCTCTTGTTCAAACACGTTGCACAGTTTCATTTCTATCTGGTCTAACAATGATAAGCTGAACAATTATTAACAAGACTAATCATCTGCAATAACAACAATAATTATCGAGTTTTAAAAATTAGTGCTAAAAGACAAATTGGGCATGTAGTTATTACCCTAATGTGATAAGCACAATATGCACATCGTGAAAGAGCAAAATAACGTTAACTTGAAGTAATGCTACAGTATAATGAATAATAATAATTCCATGAACAAACGCCACAGTACACTTTGCATGTAAACATGTAGGAAGGAAGGTTTTTGGATGTGCGTTGTGCGCTGTTAGCATCTGCAGGAAATTATAAACTAGAAATGACTTTAAATTGACCTATTGTGAAAGTTTTTATTTTATAAATTAAATGTTTTCCTTCCAGTAACCACTTGAATAACAATAACAATTCAACATAATAACATGATCATGTCTGTCTTTTGTACCATCTGATATTTAGGCTTCATAATGGTCTTTACACATTCTACTCTTCAAGTTAACAATAATTGTTATATATAAAAATATTCCTTTTAGCATTGTCCACAAGACCACACATCTGCAATAACAATGACATTGACCGCGCGCACGTACGCACACGCACACGCACACACACACACACCTTTTTTGTTTCTAACATCTAATATTTCAACTTTACACATTCTACAACATGTTGGGCACCTTTCAAGATAACGTTTTATTTAATTCTACTTGTGACACATTTACAATGCACAATAGAATTAAAAGATATAGAATTACAATGCATATACCGTGCTTATATTTACATCAGGCCAATTTTAATGGAATGCGTAAATAATTTGTCTCTTTGCACAACTTTTTGGTATATTAACAGATTGTTACCTTTCTTCACTTTTTCCAATTCAGACATATTATTCAGCATATAACAAGCATATCAGTATATCAATGAACCTGCGTATTGAAATTTTTACAAATGTTGAGTATCAGTGGTTGTGATTAAAAACAAACGTTATCATGCGGTAATAAGAAAACAACACACAAGACACAATATAGCAGCAAATAATAATGCATTACAGACTGAACCATTTGCCCCTGAATGGAAAAATATTAGCCTCAGTACACCTTAATACTGAAAGACCTTTTTAAGGTGTATATGTAAATGTATATTTGTACTGTATTGACCCAATTTATTTTCACCACCAATTTTTAAATGCATATTTTAATGCCAATGCTCCATAGGTAAGTGCCGTGCGGAGACAATGACCTTTCACAGTCACAACCTGCTCTGACACAGAAAGTATAATCAAGATATGCGAGACCACGTTATTACTGCGAATATTGACTGGGGAAAAAAATTTAGCTCAGGTGACAGTTACACTTCATAGTTAAAATCTTTGCTGATCAGTCCTTGTTGGGCATTATTTTACATTAACATCAAATATAAAATAAGGGTTTCCTGATCAAAGTGTTACTGAAGGCCAACTGTGATTATGGGTGAAGAAACATCTGGCTGTGGGGGGATTTATCAGCATTCCCCCGGGACAGGCTGGGGTGCGGGAAACCCGGCTCCCGGCCCACAATCTTAGCACCGGCTATGGTGGGATCGCCATCTACTGCAGGCGGGGCCACAATACATTACAGGGGATTAAAGGGAGGCAGATAGGCTTATCAACCGTGCTTTCGGGAACTGTGGACAGGGGGGCCGAGGCAAAGCATTATGGGTACCTTGCGTCTGGATGAGGTGGAGGATTTTGCCAGTGACGTGTCGAGCCATCTCGGCATCACCCGGCACAGCTTCCCCATTCATCCTCTGCAGCTGGCCCAGTAGCATGACGACCCGCGAGTTACTGGGAACTCTGGGGAGAGAAGAGACGGAGACTGCAGATAGAGAGAGGCACACAGACCCAAGTGTCTGACGTGACACTTCATCAGTCCAACTGCCACCAACTGCCCAGCCCCACTGGAGGGGGGGGGGGTCCTGAAAGCACTGACAGTGCTGCCACACCATAGGGCCCAATCTGCATTATTATGAGGACACGCCCCCTCTGGGCACATGAGCCCAGCCCAGACCACTGGGGGCCACAGAAGCTGCCTGCTGATGGATAACCCAGAGCAACCAGCGGAAACACCCACTGCTGGTACACTGTGAACCTTGCAGTTTGCTCAGTGTGACTGAGAGCCGTCATCAACCAAACTGCCCTCATGCCCTTAACTCAAAAAGGGGCACAGGGCAGAGTCTGATGGGTACTGGTACCGGTCTGTGTGTAAACACAGCTCTGTCTGCCTATGTGGCAGGGTCATGCCCGCTGCCCCCCCCACAAACACCCTCGACAAACTGATAGCAGCTAAATTCAGATGACCCAGAGGGATACACCGCTGCTATATTTTTGCTGAAGCCTTCATTAGTGGCAGCAGCACGTGAAGCGTCCGTAAATAACAGCCTGTCACGCCAGAGCGGCCTCCAGCTGGCCCCCAGCCTCCCCCACACAGGGGGCATAGGTCCTGTGAGAGCCCCGAGAACTGAGGGCAATGGAGGGCAATGGAGGGCAGTGTCCGGCATCTAACAACCCATCGCGTCTTAAGGCGAGGACATAACAAGAATAACAGCCGTCTCATAAATACGTAATACAGCCAAGGGAAACATGGAGCGGGCCTGGAATTCGAGGCACTCCAAACGTCCTAAAATAAAACATCACTGTCTGCTGGCTGGAGAGTCGGGGTTCTGTGTGTGTGTGTGTGTGTGTGTGTGAGAGAGAGAGAGAGAGAGAGGATGGGAAACACTGCTTATTAATGGAATTAAATCTAGATTTATTTTGCCAATCCAGTCACTAGATACTGACAGACGTTAAAAATTAATCCCTTTGGGAGGCAAATACGTCAGTACAGTTATGATATCACTGTGTCTGTGTTGGCATTGACGTCATTGTTTTGTTCCATAAAGAATGAGGGGATGGTATTTGACTACAACACTGACGTGTGACAGTCACAGGTCACCTGCATATTAAGCGAAATGCAGTGGAACGTGACAGTGTTTATGCCGGCGGTGCTTCAACTTCCCACCCCCTACACCTCCCTGCCCCCTTTCGTACGATGAAGGGGTCGCTGCCCAAAACAAAAAAACAGCACCTTTGAGGGAGACGATCCCTGACATCCTTCCCCACATGGCCGAGCATCTGTCGTTCTGCCCACACCGTCCACTTTCCCAAGTCCGCTGGCTGATTCCTTGCTAAATTATGCAGAAACCTGCATATTGATTCCATCCCCAAACCCCGGAGCAACCTGCTCTCCTTTTAACTCACAATCAAACATTTAACAGCTGATCTTCCAAATTAAGACACTCTGCATTTAGCCCCCCATTTCCAGCTTCCATTAACCCCCCCAGCCCCCAAATAACACCCTTTAGGTAAAGTGTAACTCTCACTGAATTTCAGAAGCGAAAACATCAAACGTGGCCACACAAACAGGGACAAGGCGATCAGCCGAACTTGTTATCCAAGTGTTTGGGTTCCTTAACCTTGCTGTGCTCAGATAATTCCAAGGTCAGCATGGAAAGTTCCTTAACTAATCACATCTCAGCGAAAGCTCCGAAGCCCCTGCCATGTGCTGTCTGTCATTCATTGGTGTCCAATGATTAGGAACCAATAAGATGTGTCCACGCTGTGACTGACAGCATACTATTATTCCGCCCACTCTGGGTTATCAAAGCTCCCATCTCTGCCCTTGAGTGTTTTGCAGATATCTGACAATAGGTGCAGGTGGGAGGATTTGGAGACTTGTTCAGCAGCTCGTGTTTTGAATTCCTAAAGAGTCTGCAGGATCTGATACAAGTAAAAAAAAACGTCATCATATTGAAGGTGTTTACTTCACCTTTTATATGTGTATACTTCATGCCCGTATGAGGGTACATATGTACGTTGATTTGTGTATATACATGTGTATATGTAGGTGTATATGTGTATATGTATTTATCTTTTCCAATTACTTGTTGTATGTTTAACGATTATTTTTTTCAGGACCCCAGGAAGAATAGCTGCAGCATGGCTGTAGCTAATGGGGATCCTTTGAATAAAACTAAAAAAAAACTCAAAACTCAAACTCAAAACTCAAACAGGCTGCCCCCCTGTAGTGAGTGACGCCCCCAGAGGCTGCTCGGGCCAGGGGAAGTCACATGACACCATATTTCAGAGAAACAAGTCATACCCAAGCAAAGCTAAGGAAACTAAGGAAAAATGTTTACATGAGTAATAAACTCACACTCCACACTGCTCAAGCCTTAGTGTCAATGCAGGCAAGGCGAGCGGCGAGTCGGCTTTGAGCATGGACTGAATCAACTTTGGAAGGTTTACACAGAGAGGAACTTCAGAGAGTGGGGTGGGACTTGGCTTGGTGTACCCAATCCGAGTAGGTCAGCAGCTACCACAGACCCACCGACCTTACTGACTGAAGAGCTCTTGACCAACAGTGCCAGAAAATCCTCCAATAGGAAATGCCCTTACTGACTGAACAGCCCCTCACCAACAGTGCCAGAAAATCCTCCAATAGGAAATGTACATGCGGTACAGTCCCAACAATATGGCCATGCTGACTGCAGTACACGTGTGACCTGAACCTCCAATGCTTGATATTCTCAATGTTCTGCGGGATTTGGCATTGATAATGTACACCTATACATGAAACATTACGGCACACCGCAGAATCCACTGCCACTTAAGACGATGAGGGGAAATACAGTTCTTACCCTTTTTCAGTAGTCATTTTGGGCTTATTCATGTCTCCCTATGATCACTTCGCCATCGCTTACAGCCTGCAAAAAAATCAAACCATTAAACACTTTATGAGAATACCACAAATTACCATCACCATCTCCTGGACATTAAGTAAGATGGTCCAACATATATATAAATTTCATTTGTTTCTGGTTTTCCAATCTATTCTAGTTTGCTATTCACAACAGAATTCTGTTCAAGTGAAATGCGTCCTGATCAAAAAAAGTTCCTCGAAAGAAAAGCTATAAACCAGATTACCTAAAAGAAAAGCTGTTGAAGCTGACAAGGAAGGACAAGGTTGCAAAAGGATCTCTAATAGGATCATGGTCAGGCAGATAGCTCAAAAATGGAAGCAATTCAGCATGGTTGCTGCTTTCCAGCAAGGTCAAAACGTAGAGCCTTCAAATGACAAAGCAGTCTAGGGTGACAGCTAAGGATCATCAAGCATATCTTGTACTTTAAAATGCCTGTAAGCATGAGATTACATAAGAATAATGCCGAGCAGGGGTGTTGTTTGGGGTGGGGGGGGTTACCACAGAGACGATCACTCTTGCCGAAAAGAAACACTACTGCCGGCCAAAAGGCCCGCAGCACTACTGGAACAACGTTTGGTACCAGCACCAAAACCTCATCCTAACTACAGGGTGGTGGAGGGAGCATAATGGTGTGGAGGCACTTTGCGGCCTCAGAGCCTGGAAGGATTCCAAGATGTATGAGAAAATTCTGCAGCGGGGTGTTAGTAGCTAGTCAACAGCCAGGCAGCTTTAATTTACAAGTCCTGACCTCATTCCCATTACAATGCTGTGGTGTGAAATGAAGCAGTCCCTTCAAGCAGAATATCTCAAAAATATACATCACAGTTTCATATACAGGAGTGGTCCAAAATACCTCCTGACTACTGCACAGGTCTGATAAGCAGTTACAGAAAAGCATTTGGTTGAGGTTGCTGCCAATAAAGCCAATAGGAGATCACATACTTTTTTCGATCAATGGCCATTACTGTTTAACCTATGTGTTGAACATGGCAGTGTAAGATGTGGTCTGCTTCTTTCGTTAAATATCCGTCTTAATCCATTATTTTGACTTAAATGGAAATTAGTTTATTAAACATTTGTGACAAAATCTAGATAATTGACAACTCTTTTCCTTACAAACATAACTTGACAGGATTAACGATAAATATCTGGTAAACAAACAAACCGAATCCCACAGTGCCATCTACAACTCATTCATATTTACGGAGAGGGATACCAAATTTTGTTACTGTTCAAAGATGTCACTTTTTTAAAATGCCAAAATTCTAATAATAAGGTATTAACAGCATTGCGTTTTACTTGAAGCCCCGAAAAAGGAAGTAATTATATAGACACACTATAGATTGCTAAATTTTAGTTCATTAAAACATATTTCTCGCAGAAATTCGAAAATTAATTTCAAGTCCAGATTTAACCGTAAAAACGTTAAGCAATAGCTTAAGTTGCTTCGCGGATGCACACAAGATTAAGTAAATATACTGTGCATTTCACTACAGTTAGCAATTTCCAAAACATACATTAAACTGTTTTTTGGAAATATTCATCGAAATATTTGCATATTTTTATTCATTCGAGTTTTGGGAATATTAAGGCTTCTGAAACTGACCACGATGCCTGCTGCTCGAAATATCAAGAAACCCAAAAATAACATTTTTTTTATAAACCAGCAATAAAACTCGTGACTATCTCAAGCTTTCACGCAACAGAAAAACAACGAGTCCACGCAATTCCCGCTTTGCATTTCAGAAATCGAGCCGCTTAAATGCCCGTTTAAATGTCCCCAAATGTCTTGAGCGCCACTAAGCGTTACGCCCCTGGTAAGTGAAGGAGTTGGCGGAAGAACTGTCACATCAGCCGGGCCTGAAAATTTGCCGTCAGGTCATCCTGACACGCAATCGCCGCAATCTGAGGATAACTTAGGCTCACTAGCCCGGGAGCATAGCAAGGGCTGTACCTGCTTGCCATTTCACCCAGCTGCCCATCAAGCTCAGTCGGACAGAAATCAGTAAACATACGAGTGTGCAGACGAGTAAAGCAGGGATGCATACGAACCGCTTATAGAGGGAAGGAAGGAAGTACCGTTACATTAAAAGGTAGAGTTTTCGCCCATCGTACACAAGAAACTGCCGCGATGTTACGATACAAACACTCCCATTCCAAGAACGCTCGCTGTCAATACATATCAACGCGAGACTTTGGTCACTAAGGAATTATGGAATATGTTGTTTCAAAGTTACAATTTCTCGGCGCTTAAATGTGACGTAATTTATGGGGATTATGGGAAAAGATGTTCACGGGTGTTATTTCTACCGTTCAGTTGACATATTGTTTGTGGTTTTGGGCACAACGACTCCCACAATGCACTAAACTATGGTAGATTATTTTCTTGCCTCATCGTGCCTGTCGTATGTTGTACTGTGGATTGTAGAAGGGGTCGAAGCAGCTACAGAACAGCTAGCTTGGTGCGTATGCGAGTATTTATTGTGTTGTCGATCGCATATTTTTTATCCTATTTATGTCGTACGTAAAAACACAGTGATTCTTATCGTTTCGTCAAACCATTCTGGAACAGTAGCAATAGCACCACGAACATCATCCTGTTGGCTGTCGCACTAGACTGGACAGTTAATTAGCTGTTAGATTATTCTGAGAACAGTGAGTTAACAGTAGTAAATTGTTTTACAGTGATAAAATAATCAGTTTAGGTAATCTAGTTTATAGCATTCAAGTCTGCTCCATTTCACTTCGCTCTTACAGTTCTTAGGAAGGACCGCGTGCTAGAATCAAATTAATTGCTACCAAGCTGTCAGTTGTTGTGGCATTTGTAAATTTGCATCCTTTAGATATTGATATCAGTCTTGTATTCGCTAATAGCATTTCCTTAGTTGGATTGTAAACATACAAGTAGTTTCGCGATATTTCTGTAACAACTGTCAAATACCCGGTTTTGAAGTTTTATATAATTACCTTTTCACATTTTCACGCAGTATACATTCATATAAAGTTATTCCCGTATTCCGCCGTAGTGAAACATTTACAGTTCTTTCTTTGGTTTTATCGAGTGTTAAAAGTAACAGTCCATTTGCTTCTGCTGTACCACAAAGAATATTTGGTAACCCTTTACATTAACTTCTCATTCATATTGCTTGTATTATGTATTCATAGAACACTAAATCAAAATGCACCTACATAAAGCACTCATTGAACATTCATAATTAGCATGTAAGTATATCTTAACATCCTAACATACTTAAGTTTTAATATACATTAATAACAAAAATGATATGATAACATTGTATAATAATGATTTGTGTTAAGTATATATAAAACTGCTACAGTATGTTAGGATGTTAAAGTATACTTACTTCTTATGAATGTTTGGCAAATGCACTATGAAGGTGCGTTGAATGTTCTATGAATGGAATGCACTATGAAGGTGCGTTGAATGTTCTATGAATGCACTATGAAGGTGCGTTGAATGTTCTATGAATGCACTATGAAGGTGCGTTGAATGTTCTATGAATGCATTATGGAGGTACACTTAATGTAAAGTGTTACAATCATTTAAATTCATACCTAACAACAGTATCTTTTTTTTAATAGAAATTCATCCATCCATTATTGTGACCGCTTATTCCCCATTGGGGTGGCGGGGGGCCCGGAGCCTATCCCGGGAGCCAAACCACCACAGTGTCCACACACTCACAGGGCCACTTTAGACTCGCCAATCAACCTTCCCTGCTTACTTTTTGACTGTGGGGGGGGAAACCAGAGCCCCTGGCATAAACTTATATGAACACAGGGAGAGTGTGCAAACTCCACACAGAAGGGACCCGGGATCCTGCACACTGCACCATTTTCCTGTGAGGCAGCAGCGCTAACCACTGCACCACCTCACTGCCCTAAATAGA
Organism: Pollimyrus isidori; assembly: GCA_019775955.2. Lineage (NCBI taxonomy): Eukaryota > Metazoa > Chordata > Actinopteri > Osteoglossiformes > Mormyridae > Pollimyrus > Pollimyrus isidori. The sequence goes on along the minus strand of JABFDZ020000044.1, from coordinate 20,573,679 downwards.
AATTGTTATTTATTGTTCTGTTAGAATGTTAACTCGTATATAAAATAATGCATCTCGGTTATATTAAAATTTGCTTTGTTGATAAAAAATGATTTGTTGCTTTTCACCTCCTGATAGTGGTCTTCATGTCGGTCACAAATACTAGTTCCTGTTTTGCCAGTGAACTTGATGGATCTGTTTCCAGCTCTCGCCATGGTGATGAAGTCATCGATGGAGGAGGATGAAGCTGGATGGGGACTGGGTATCCCAGAAAAAATGAAGAACAATGCAAACTGGGTGGACATCACTCAGGACTTCAAAGGGGCCTGCAAAGGTATATAGTCAGGGACGAATTACGGACCGGGCCAGCGGGGCCGCTGTCCAGGGGCCCTTGGGGTGCAGGGGGCCCATGGGACCCCTAGCCCAAAATAATTGGCGACGCTTATCAACAATGTACCGTATTTGCCGGCGTATAAGACCACTTTTTACACCATAAATTTCTGCTCCTAAGTGGGGGGTCGTCTTATACGGCGAGTGTAGTTTAGGGATCGCTAATT
>JABFDZ020000044.1:20544185-20573043 GCA_019775955.2 Pollimyrus isidori | reverse complement strand
ACAGTGGTGCTGGTTGGTTGGGGGGCCCTCGCAAATGTTTTGCCCAGGGGCCCACACAACCCATAATCCGTCCCTGTATATAGTGGTTTATGGGTGGCGACGGTTAGCAGCTGGTGTAAAGGTATAGGATCATTTGACTGGAGGGTTCCTCTTTATGCTGATCTGTTTGTGTAAGCTAATGACTATCAGGGGGACGTGTGTTGTAGAGGCAGTGACCTGAATGTGGCTTTCCCGTGGGAAATGCTCTTCAGAATGTCAATTCTTTGCGGTTTCTTAAAACTGAACATCAGAGCAAAATAATTCCAGCAGCTTCTCGGCTTTGTTTTTTCTGGCATCCCGTACTTGCTTGCGTTTCCCAAAATGGAAACGCTGCTGCAGCCCTCAAATTATTAGAGTTACGATCGCCCGACATCCAGAGTTATCGATAGTCATACTGCACCATAACGTGATTGCTTTGTGTTCAGTGGATTTGACAGTATGTTGTTTAAATTCTTCTTTTTTCCTTTTTTTTGCCCAGAGCTCAATCTTGGGGAGCTTCTTCATGACAAACTGTGAGTACTTTGAATCTCACATATCCAGGTGTGACCATGTGACTTGTGTTCAGTTCATCTTGCTCAGTTTCAATTAATCATGCATTGGTAAAGTACGTGAACAGAGTCAGCAGTCTTTTCTTAGCAAAGAACCTACTCTGAGCTAGAGACTACTCAAAGGCAAGCTGAGCAGATGATTGCACTTAGGATCCCATCTTTGTTTTTCCAATCATATATTTTAGTTGAATAAATGCATTGTGAGGCAGGTGTTGGCCTTTTGTAGACAGTGTCTGCTGGTTGATCGACGTCAGAGTTAAAGCTCGTGCCTCTGCTCATTGGCAGCTTTGGCCTCTTTGAAGCCATGTCCGCTATTGAGATGATGGATCCCAAGATGGATGCCGGCATGATTGGGAACCAGGTCAACAGGAAGGTCCTGAACTTTGAGCAAGCAGTCAAGGTGTGGCAGCCACTGAAGTTACTTTGAAAAGTGGTTAATAGCCACAACACATGAAAATAGTGAAGAAAATCATTTATTTACATGCCACTGATTGTCTATTTTAAGTCGTTTTAGTTCAAGTTTTTGTTCGGAATACCTCAACTATGACGACCTTGCATATTTTTATGTGGATGACAGAACACAAACTTTCACCATCTGTTTGGTCAAATTTTACTTTACTATATAAATCAAAGTAGGTATCAGGAAATGCCTAAACAAATACCTCACTTCTTCTATAGGATGGAGCCATCCGGGTGAGCGATCTGAGTCTGCCCGAACTCATCGGGATTATGGACACCTGCTTCTGTTGTCTGGTTAGTCTGTGTTATTCTATATTCCAATCGGCTCTCTGCATCCGCGGCTTCCCTATGTGCACATTCAACCAACCATGGATAAAAAAAAATTTAAAGAGATTCCAGAAAGTCCCAAAAGCAAAAGCATGAATTTGCTGCCCTTTGAGCACTGCACTGAATCCATGTGAATGAAGTCATGTGTAGCCATACCCTGCTGTAGCCTGTTATCAGGACTTTTATCAGGACAATGCAGCATTAAAACTATTTGCATAGCATTTATTATAATTAATCTAGAGATGGATATAGGATGATGCACAGATCTTATGCAAATAATGTTTTATATAAGCAGCATTGGTATCTAGGGGGGTCCTGGAATCAGTCCCCCATGGATACCCAGGGCCGATTGCATATATTTTTCATAATTAAATGTAATTTTGTCTGATAATTTATGCTTGTAGTCTGACTTTTTTCTTCCCTGTTGGTGGAGAGTGAGGAACTGTCTAGAACATTGTTGCTGAGATGCTATTGGTCACTACAGATCACATGGCTGGAGGGCCACTCTCTGGCTCAGACGGTGTTTACCTGCCTGTATGTCCACAACCCTGACCTCATCCAGGATTCGGCCATGAAGGCTTTCGCTCTGGGTATCTTGAAGGTCTGCGACATTGCCCGCGAGAAGGTCAACAAGGCCGCCGTGTTTGAGGAGGTATATCCAGAGAGAATCCTGGCACCGTCATTTCTGGTTCCCCTTTTCAGCCCACCTGCCTGTTCCGGCACCACTGATGCCAAGCTATTACCATCTCCTGCTGCTTCCTGCATTCCCAGCCTCACATTAGCCTCATGCTCCCCTTGTCTATATGTAACCTCAGTCCTGGTCTCATTATATTAGGCTGATATTAATACAAGGCAAACACTAAAATTGCCCATTGGTTGGCATCCGACAGCGCAGCTTCTATTGATTGGGCTTACAGAGAAGCTGCTTAATTCATGCCTGGATTCATTCTGTTATGCAGAATTTTTATTTCAGTCTCTGTTTTTTATCTGAGTATAGAAGATGCACAGCAGAAGTACAACAGGATTGATTGTTTGAGTTTATTGTTATATAAAATGTATACTTTACATCCTGTAGTTGCTAAGCAGGCTGTGAAAACCTCTAGACTAGTGTTTCTCAATCTAGTCCTCGGAGACACCCAGACAGTGTGTGTTTTTGCTCCCTGCCAAACAGTATTCATTTACAGGAGCTCGGAGGGAGCAAAAACACGCACTGAGGGTCCCAGTGGACTGGGTTAAGAAAGACTGCTATAGGTATTGCAGCTTTCCAATATTTGTGATTGTTTAACCATCTGAAATCTTTCATGTTTCACAGGAGGATTTCCAGGCGATGACGTACGGTTTTAAAATGGCAAACAATGTGACTGACCTACGAGTAACAGGTGATCTTTGCTTTTCAGCTCATCGGTACAGAGTTTTATGGAGCTTTTCCACTGCCACCCAGAACCAAGCTGTACTCACGCTGGTATGGCCCTGCTTAGTAGCTGGTGGCAACACCACAGTTTTATTGGTTGAAATGCAGGGAGATACTAGTGATCTGCATCAATATGCATTAGATAATCTGAAGGGAAAAAGGGCATATACTATATATTGTTTGTTATTAGTAGTATCACACATTTTGATGTATTGAAGGATTCCTGATAACTCGGAACTTGAAAATGTCCAACCACCTGCTTAAAAAAGTCCTATAGAATAGCTGAACGGAATGGATTCGTAATGCAATTTTCACAACGTTATATTACGATGCTAACATAAGATGTCAATTCTCACAGACTTGCTGGCAGAAATTAGTGCATGGTAAATCTTGATGTGCATGGAGTGAACAGTAAAGAGCCATATATTCGGTTTTACATCACTGTCGCTCTCCAGCCCAGGCAGTGCCTTTACTGAGCTGATGCTTCTGCAGCGGAAAACCAAAGTTACTTCAAACTAGGCTGTAATTAGTGCATCTTCGTGGTAAGGCTTGGTGGCAGCTCGTTTCCAGTATGCCAGTGGAAAAGCACCATTAGTCCTTGCTCAACCCTGGTAATCAGTCTAATTTCATGGTGACATACATTTATATGGACAGATGTACTGGCACACACCTCTTAATCACTGAATTCACCCCTTGCCTCAGGTGTATAAAATCAGTCACCGAGCCATGCAGTCATGGTTGCATATACATAGATGGGGGAGTTTAGTTTGGAAGAACTTATCTGGCCCACACAGAGCCCTGACCTCAATCCCATCATACACCTTTGGAATGAATTAGAATGGAGATTGTGAGCCAGGCCTTCATGTCCAACATCAGTGTCTGGCCTCACAAATACTCTTCTGGATGAATGGGCAAAAATCCCCTCAAACACGCTCAAAAATCTTGTGGAAAACCTTCACAGAAGAGTGGTAGCTGATATAGCTTCAAAAGGGGGACCAACTCCATACTGATGCCTGAGGATTTAGCATGGGATGTCCTAAAAGTTTCTGTAAGTGTAATGGTCAGGTGCCCAAATACATTTGTCCATATAGTGTATGGTAAATAAGTATTATTACAATTATTATTAATTTAATTGTTTAATGATTTCTTTCCAATGCAATTTAGTTATAACTTTATATGAAATGGGCTTTTTGAGGTTTGTTTAGGTTAAGAACTGCTGTCAAGGGTCCTAGAACCCTTCTGGGCCAATTCTCAGTACTACTGTGGACTGTCGTGTCCTTTGGAACAGTGACATTTATCATGAAGTTCATTTTGGTGTGTAATTCTCTGAGCAGTGCAGCCATGGTCAGTGTAGTAATGTCTGCATGCTCGTTTTTAGGCATGCTGAAGGATGTAGAAGACGACCTGCAGAGGAGAGTGAAGGTACACTCCGTGGCCTTGCCCAGCAGCAGAAATACCATCAAATCATAATTGCAAAATAGTAACTGCTCATGTGCTTAATGGAGAGATTCGTTAAATACTTCTATTGTATGAAGCAAAGTGCTTGCTTGTTGCGGAGAATGAGAATCAGCTCTGTTTGCCATTCCTGGGCTTGGGGATCATGTGGGATTGCCCTCACAGGAATTAGACTAAATGCAGGATTGGATGGTTAGCCAGCTCTAATGAGTACAAAGGTGCCCTTTGCCAGACACTGACAGACAGGGGTTAAGAGTTAAGGCCCTAAATCTGGTGTTCGCTCCACTTAAGCACATCACATCGCTCTTTTATAATTGTAACCCTTAGTTCTGTACTTTCTCTTCAGTAGCGAATCCTGCGCCAGTTGCACCTTGTCTTTTAAATACTTCACAATCCTGCTCAGTTGCCTGATTAGCCTGATGTTCCCCCATGCCAACCCTGCCCCTCTACCCTCCTCCCTCACAGAGCACACGCATTCGCCAGGGTGAGCAGCGGGACCCGGAGGTGGAGTTGGAAGTAAGAGGCCGTCTTTCTTCCTGTCTGTCCTTTGGACCATGGGGATAACAGACACATAGGAAAGCAGGGTTGGGAATTTTCTGTTGGTTTCTAGGAGAAATACTACAGTAAGACGAACAGAGAGCCATTCTAGCAATGTCTGGCGTGACCTATAGGGGTATTTCTCTGTAAATGGGGGCAGCTGGGTGGAGGTGCCCAACAGTTCTGACTGGCAGGTCCCTTATTACCGATTACAGTCTGAAAATGCGCATGTACAGCTGATGAAAAGTGACTTTGGATCCAGCGTCTCATTATTTGAGTAAATCATCTTGACTTTGAAAGGAGAATAATGCCTCTAGTTTCCTGCTTGATTTCATTGTTTAATTCTCATTATAATAATCCAACTGATAAATACCACTTTGCACAAAAGCAGATGCATTTGACTAGATGTGATTAGATTCTCACGCTTCCCAGAATGCTTTTCAGATGGGCCAATAATGCCGCATTCTATTTGAACTCATAACTCACAAATTCCAAGTTCCTAGTCGGACATTTCAACTGGAACGCCCCTTGAAGTGGAATTCTGACTCGTGAACTCAGGGGATTCTACACAACCCTCAGCTCAGAATTCAAGATGGCTGCACCCTTTATTAACAGAAGTGACAGCTGTAGTTTTATACTGTTTCCCCTAGATGCCCGAACAGCTGAGTCACTGAATGTATTCAAATGACGACTTACTGTAAAACACACCTTTTCCATAAATACCTGAATTTGCACTTCTGGTATTGTACTCTGAGCTGTTTTCCTTTATAAAAAAAAAAACCTACACTTTCCCAAGAGTTAGATTGATTGGTATTCATAGGCTTATTCAGCTAGTATCAGGAAAATTTATTGTAGAGTCATAAAGCACTTATGTAAGTCGCTCTGGCTAAGGGAGTCTGCCAAATGCTGTAAATGTAAAATGTAAGTGCTAACAAACATTTACGTCTTATTTGTGGCTCCTTAAATCAGTTCTGCATACAGTACTATCCAACTGCTACCTGTGGCTACACAACACATGTAATGTGTTGTTATCCACTGATATTGTTAATAATCGCTAACAATTAACAATTAAATTGGGGCAAATTAAATCTGACAAGTTATCTAACTAGGGAAGAAAGCTTGCTTTTTGAAAAGGGTCCCTGTTACTGCTTAATGGCTTTCTGACTTTCTGTACCAGAACCCTTGTATGCGATGTCATTCCCTGTTCCGACCACCAAGGTAAATGGAACGCAGCATAAATACGCAGCAGATTGTTCTTGAATTTGTTTTGTCCGGACGTCGTTTGATGTGTACGGCTGCCTTTAGTACAGAGTCCATAGTGTGAAATGTCATTACTGCTTAAGGTGGTCTGCTGCGTTGGGTGGGGAAAGGTAGTCTGTTTGATATGAGTCATGCCCACCGGTGCTTCACACCTGTCGATTGTGTTCCCCCAGCACCAGCAGTGCCTGGCACTGTTCAGCAGAATCAAGTTCACTCGGCTGCTACTCACTGGACTGATCGCCTTTACAAAGAAAGAGGTGAGACCCCATAGTCACTCTGACAGGGACCAAGGAACATTAAGGCAGGCATAGTGAGCTCGGGCCGGGGTTCTACAATAAGATACAATATATCAACATATCTATTTTGTTAGAATTACTTTATTATCTTAATGAATTACATTGTTCAAAAGCATTAGATAAATGACCGTTACTTGCTACTGTGCTTGCTGTAGGGCTGACACTCTAACCCACAATATGTGGGCATCTTTCATGAAGCCATTCCTATAGCTCTGTGTACTGATTTGTGACATGTTTATACTTAACCTTCCCTTTGGAGAGGAGTAGGTGTCACTCTGGTTACGGTGGCTGTTCCCAGGTGATAGCAGCGCTCCTCTGACTGTTGTCGAGTGTCGCTTATGAGCAGATCTTCGCTTCTGTCAGACCAGCTCTGTGAGCGAGGCCCAGAAGCTGATGTCCCAGGCGGCCGACCTGCTCCCCGCGATCCACTCCACTCTCCACCATGGAGTTCAGTCACAGAACGACACTACCAAAGGAGGTATGGGAATCCTCCAAAACTGATACCAACAGCTTCTGTGCAGGGTATTTTGGGTAACACACAGGGTATTTTGGGTAACACACAGGGTATTATGGGTAACACACAGGGTGTTATGGGTAACACACAGGGTGTTATGGGTAACACACAGGGTGTTATGGGTAACACACAGGGTGTTATGAGTATTATGGGTAATACATAGGGTGTTATGGGTATTATGGGTAACACACAGGGTGTTATGGGTATTATGGGTAACACACAGGGTGTTATGGGTATTATGGGTAGCACACAGGGTGTTATGGGTATTATGGGTAACATCAACCTCTTGTTAAGTCTGTGATGACCACTTCACGGTCCCTCCAAGTCTCTCATCTGGATGCTTCTCATATGGTGTGGTTCTGTTCTATTTGGAACCTGGTTTCCATCTTCAGATCATCCCATAATGATGGGCTTTGAGCCACTGGTGAACCAGAGGCTGCTGCCTCCCACATTCCCCCGTTATGCCAAGATTATCAAGAGAGAGGAGATGGTCAACTACTTCAGTAAGCTGATTGACCGCATCAAGACTGTGTGTGAGGTCATCAACACCACCAACCTGCATGGGATTCTGGTAGGCATTTTAATTGGACACATCACAGTACCCCAGCTGCCAGTCAGGGGGCACTTTCTGGATTATTCTTTGCATTATGTGTTATGAATATACTTCTCTATATATTATCATCATTATACTGTAAAATTGGGTTTGTGATGGATACTCTATTAGGTCATGTAGGAAAGCATTTGCTGGTACAGTGCATTAGCCGCACCCACCACACAGCACTCTTCATACTCATCACTGATGGCATTTGAGCCTGTAACTGGCTTAGTGTGTGTGATTCTGATTGTTTCAGGATTTCTTCTGTGAGTTCAGTGAGCAGTCGCCCTGCGTCCTATCCAGGTCTCTCCTCCAGGTTGGTATTATTTCTAGCAGCCCTCCATGGCCTCGTTTAGTGAATGCTTAGTGTTGCTCGTGTTCACATGGAGTCATGCTAAACTTCTCGCCAACCATATATGCACATTACATTGCTCATGTGGTCAGAACTATTTTTAGGAAAATATGGGTTTGTTCTGGTGGGGGCTGGGGTGTCGCTAAAGTGTGAAAGTTTAGTTTATGCTATGTGGGTAAGCCGTAAAAACTAACGCACATGTATTTTGGTATGTACACATTCCAGGTTAAAGACAGGATGCTGAGCTCTTCGTTTAAAATTGCATTTCTCTTTCAGACCACGTTCCTGATTGATAATAAGAAAGTGTTTGGGACCCATTTAATGCAGGATATGATGAAGGATGCCCTGAGGAGCTTTGTGAGCCCCCCAGTGCTCTCGCCGAAGTGAGTGGCACCAGCTTCTCTCCGCTCGTCATCACTGGCTGACTCATGCTGTCCCCATCACTGGCTGACCGCCCCGTGTCCTGCCAGGCTGCTCCAATCACACTTTTCTATTTCCCCATAGGTGCTGTCTGTACAACAACCCCCAGGCCAAAGACTACATCGACTCCTTCGTCACTCACTGCTCCAGAGTACTGTCCGCGCGTGACCATATGTCTTTTTCTTCAGATTGCACTGTATTTGGATTTATGCTGAATTCTGCACGATCCCTGGTGCATTAAACAATGTGTACAGTAGTGGTGAATGAACCCACCAGACTACTGTCAGCTGCTAATCATGTCTGGCCAATTGCAGTTATCTGAGCAATTCTTATTTGGATTGAATTCTGATCACTGTTTCGTTTAATTTTTCTGGGCTAAAATGTCCAAAAATGATTTTTTTAGAGCATAACGTACCTCATAAGACAAATTGTATTACTTTCTTAGAAGTGAAAATAAGCCATGCTTGTGTCCAAACATAAAACTGAAGGGAATGAAATGTACAGTAGGATGTAGCACAAGAACCGCATTCTCCTGCAGTGTTACAATTTCTTATCTTTTATTAATTCCAACCCCAACACGGAAAAAAAAACCCCTGAAAACGGAAAATTACTAGCTGCTTGTCCAGTAAACGGGATGTATTATTTCATGACCTTATTCAACTTTAATTTTGTTCCATTAAGGCTCAGTTATTAGCACTGTGTGTGTGTCTTCTCTGATTTTTGTGCCACAGTTAAAACATGTAGTAAGGAGATTCTCCTACAGCATTAGTGTGACTGCGTACCCAGTGATGGGTGGGCATCCTGTCCAGTGGGTCCCCGAGTCCTGTGCTACTGGTGATGGACTGGATGTTTCAGTCAGTGAGCTCTGCATGGTCTTCGAGATGCTGGTAGTGACGCAGCGCTGCTGTCCTTCCGCCCGCAGCCGTTCTGCAGCCTCATTCAGATCCATGGGCATAACCGGGCCCGGCAGCGGGATAAGCTGGGCCACATCCTGGAGGAGTTTGCCACCTTGCAGGACGAGGTGCGTGTGTCTGTTGTCCCCCCTACCTTCCCATCAAGCTTGCTCCCCCGCCCCCCGACCCCTGAACGTCTGCTCTCCATCCCTCAAGGCCGAGAAGATGGATGCTGCCCTGCACAGCATGCTGGTGAAGCAGGAGCCCCAGAGACAGCATCTGGCCTGCCTGGGAACATGGATCCTGTACCACAATCTACGCATCATGATCCAGTACCTGCTGAGCGGCTTTGAGCTGGAGCTCTACAGCATGCATGAGTACTACTATATCTACTGGTGAGTACTGCTATATCTGCCAGTGAGTACTATCTACCTGCTGACAAGTATCGGATGTGTCTCCGGTACCGCCTGGAGTCCCTGTACTCCTGGCTGACTGTGTGTGTGTGTCTGTCAGGTACCTGTCGGAGTTCCTGTACGCCTGGCTCATGTCCACGCTGAGTCGAGCAGACAGCTCCCAGATGGCAGAGGAGCGAATCTTGGAAGAGCAGCAGAAGGGCCGTAGTAGCAAGAAGTCCAAGAAGAAGAAAAAAGGTGACGTGTCTGGGTGGATCCCCTCCCCAAATACTGCACTCATAGTGTGATAGTAGCAATAGTAGTAAGCATACAACTGGGATTATCCAGGAGCAGGAACTGACGCATGATAGATGAAGCAGTGCACCCCCTAGGGGCCGCTAAGCGCACTCACACAATGAACCTCACTTCCATTTCCCTCCCCCCCGCGCAGCGCGTCCCTTGAGCCGCGAGATCACGATGAGTCAGGCATACCAGAACATGTGTGCCGGGATGTACAAGGTAACGTGGAGACGCGCACGTCTGCATGCGTGCTCTCACACACGCCGTCCCACACGCTGAGGCTCTCCCTCTGCGCAGACGATGATTGCCCTGGACATGGACGGGAAGGTGCGCAAGCCCAAGTTCGAGCTGGACAGCGAGCAGGTCCGCTACGAGCATCGCTTTGCACCCTTCAACAGCGTGGTCACGCCCCCACCTGTGCACTACATACAGTTCAAGGTACTAAACCTCAGATGCGTGCTGATCTCCCTCTGAGATACCTCACCCTGCCTTCCATTCGTCCACCTTCTAACCACTTATCCTGGTCGCAGGTCCCAGGGGAACATCATAGGGCATGAGAATGGATTGTGTCTCCAAACCCTCAACTGATTGACTACCTTGCATATCTGTGTGTGTCCCGTCCAGGAAATGTCTGATCTGAAGAAGTACAGCCCTGCACTCCAATCAGCAGACCTGTACATGGCGGCCAGTAAACATTTCCAGCAGGCCAGGCTGATCCTGGAGAACCTGCCCAGCCCTGACCCGGAGGTAGGCCTTCGTGAGGCTTCTCCGCTTCATCCATGGGACAGGCTACTCCTGAATTGAGCATGTTGGAAATTACACTGGGGCAGTTTTGTAACTGCATGGTTTAACTTGCCAGATTTCTTCAGGAAATGATGTATGTGAAACATACTTTACTGTAGGTTGAGTTTTCAAGTGGAAAAAAGTGTAGTACTTAAAATTGAACAGAACGCAAGACTGTGTTTTCTATGCCAGTGCACTGCCTGAGATAATACACGTTTTGACCGAGGTAAACAGATATTATACTTGTAAAATCTCATCTCACCAACACATTATATGTAAATACAAAATTAAAATGAAATGTGTATGAATTGGCAAGCAAAGGGCCATCATGGAGTGTTCTAGGTTAGGTTTCAGGTCATCATTGAGTACTCTGGTGAGCTGGTCAGGTTGTTTGACGACTAGCACATGATTATGCTGTAGTCATTCTAGTGGGTAACTACATTTCTCTGATTTTGGTGTCAGATTTCTAGTAGTGAGTCTAAAAAGCATTTCAGGTATTAGGGATGCACCTTTTGTACTTCAAATTAATTTATGTTCAGCGTACATAGTTTTTTGTTCTTAAATGTAAATAAAAGTTTTATTTAATCTTTTACATTTCCACTTCTGCATCTCTTCCCCCAGGTGAACAGAATTCTCAAAGTAGCTAAACCCAACATTGTGGTAATGAAACTGCTAGCAGGGGGTCACAAAAAGGAAACCAAGGTACAGGCAGCAAACAGACTGTATTCCTTCCTGCATGTAAACAAAGCAAGAGCTTTGGTCATGATGTTGTACATGTTGTTATTCCCAGAATCCACAGGTATTGTCATGTTAGCATACCGTACAGCTGGCTAGCATATTCATTACATCGTTACAACATTCTACACCACCTCCAATAGTATCAATGTTCTCTGACTATCTGTAAATAAAAAGTGAATTTGAGCTGACAGGATTGAGTTATGAATAGTGTTTTATGGGGTGCTTGGCTATAAGCCATAGAACATCTCACCAGTAGTTCACCTACATTGTGTACATTTTCAAGATGCAAATCGAGACAATGTTAATGGTCATAGTGTGCTTATGCATTCAAATTTGGTAATTTTGCAAAAATGTTTTGATGTTTGCTTTAGGTTGGCTTAAATTCACAAAATTGCCATGGAAACAGAATTTGTGAATGAGTAGTTTGAAGATTAAATGATAATTAATTCTTCTAGCTCATGGAAATTGAAGTAACCAGAACTTAATCTCTTGGGATGATAAATCCATGAGCGGAGAAACACGCTCTATTTGTAGTTGGCATATAGAGCTTGAAAACGCCACTAGTAATTCACTATGCAGGCTGGGCCTCATCCTCTCCATGTCTGGTCTAACCGCTCCCCACCTTGCCTGCAGGCCCTTCCAGAGTTTGACTTCTCAGCGCACAAATACTTCCCAGTGGTGAAGATCATTTGAAGTGTGGAGGGGGGGGATGTCGGTCCTGCTGGTTCCAGTGCCCCCACCCCCAGCTGAGGAGTGGGAATATGCCCAGGGTCCCTGGCCCAGTCGTCTTTGGTTACTGGATTTCCCCGCACACCAATGTACTGTCCAGCGAGACACTATGCATCAGTTACCTGCGAGTGTGAAGCAGACAGCAAACAAATAAAATGTGATGAACCCAACGTGTACGTGTGTGTGTGTGTGTGTGTGTGTGTGTGCGCGCGTGTCCGCAATTGTGGCTCAATCAGAAAGAAAGCTGCTCCTTGTCCATGAGGCAGGTACAGGGTCTCTTGGGAAAATGAAATCAGCTGCCAGTGGAGTGGAAATAAAAAGGATATAAGATGATGGAAGACTGAGCTGACAGTGTACTTATCTCCTTAACCAGCTGGGAATTTTACTAAGAACAATACCATTTAGGTATACTGCTAGAATTATATACAAGGTATATAAAAGGCCTACACACCCTTGTTAAAATGGCAAGTTTTTGTGATATAAATAATGAAACCAAGATACATCATGTCAAACTTTTCACTTCTGTGAAATCGGCATCTATACAAATAAGGTGGAAAAAAATCTTTTAATGGGGCACAATATAACAGGCTGCAATGGGCTGGCCCCCAATCCAGGGTTGTTCCCTGCCTCGTGTCCATTGTTTCCGGGATAGGCTCCGGACCCCCCGCGACCCAGTAGGATAAGCGGTTTGGAAAATGGATGGATGGAAAATATAACAGGATGTAGGTATTTTCAGAATCAATTACATTCAATCAGAAGTTAAATAGTATTAAGCATACAACTGGCATCAAAGTGACCAACTTCATATGAAGTTCAGCCGTTCCTGTCATATTTTCCTGACAGCTTGTGTCCATCCTACTGAAAAAGTCATGGTCCACAAAGAACTTGTTGAAAGGTATCAATTGGGAAAGGAGCATAAAAAAATATTTAAGGTATTAAATATACCATGGAGCACAATGAGGACAATCAACAAGTGCAGGAATTGTGTCACAATAGTGACACTACCGAGAACAGGATGATCTCTCCAAAAGTGCTGAGAAGACAAGAAAACCGGTCAAGGAGGCTGCCAAGAGGCCTACAGCAACATTACAGTAACTGTAGGAATTTCTGGGAAATACTAGTTACTTCTATCATGTGACAACAATGTCTTGTATTCATGTCTAAGCTATGGGGTAGGGGAGAAAGACTAAAAAAAAAAAAAACCAAGCCTGGCTAAATTTTGCAAAAACATATATCTAGTCTCCCAAAATCATGTGGAAAAATGCTATGGTCTGATGAGACCAAGGGTGAAGTTTTTGACCATAAAATTCAAAAGGTATGCTGATGTTTTTGCACAAAATATATCATCAGAAGGACACCATACCATGGTGAAGTGTAGTGGTGGCAACATCATGCTTTGGCGCTGGAACTGCAGTCGTGGGAGGCATTCGTGGGCTGTGCCCCCCCCCCCCTTCCTCCCCAGCCCCACCCACTAAGAACACCATCTTTTAATTCAACTTTATTTTTTAATAAACCCTTTCATCCTAAAACAAGCCAATCTTCTGATCTCTCCTGAGCGCATGGATATGGATCATCTGCTTATGGACCAAAACCACCCCCCCCCCCTTGTCTGGGGCTGGGGCTGATTTATGGTATTTAAGTATAAATTCCAAACAAGACGACTTCTGCCATTAGGTTAAAATTTACTAAATTAATTTTTACCTTGAGTCGCAAGTCAAAAAAACCTGGCATTTGAACAGGGGTTTGTAGACTTCTTATACACACCATATTCATCCAAAGGCAAGTCAGTTTTAAAGTTCTTTTAATTGAACCATGTTTTACACCCATTACTTGTTCTTATGAGCTTGTCTATGGAGGGCAGATTGCTGGAGTATTAATGGAATTCAATATGCACTAATTTAATCCCTGTCTGACCCTAGTGAGTCACCTTGTAATCTGAGAACCCAATTTTCATTTGGCAATGCCTGATTTTACTCACGTAGATTAATTAGCTCAGTCAAATTCTGCACATGAACTATCGTACAGTTCCAGGACTGTGGCTTGGGCAAATGGAGCAAGTGAGGAGGGGAGTGGTGTGTGTGAGCAAATTCCCCCGCTGAAGATGGAGCAGAGTGGTCACCAGTGACCTCCAGCAGGACAAAGGGTGGCAGAAACTAACTGTTACATGCTTGCAACTTGTATTTTACTCCTGCCATGTCTCAATGTAGCAATATAATAACAAAAAAAAAAATCATCAGTCAATGATTTTATTTTATAGTCTTGAAACTAGAAAAGTAACATTGTGACAAGTCTTTTTTCCAGTTCTCAGCAAAAAGAAAAGACACAATATAAGATTTCCAAAATAGTATCTAAATGTAGAATTCATCCCGTGATCCCTGCAATGCTGAAGAACGTCTCTGCTGGAAGACAGCAAAGCCCTAAATAAGATCTCTTTCACTCTAAGAGTTTCACTATAGTAACCAGAACTGCACCCCAATCCTTCGTTCCAGTGCTGTATCACGACTACAGAACTGCCCAAAATCTGGTCCATTTCATTTATTATATATCACTTATATATATATATATATATATATATATAAAATTCACAGAACTTGAAAATCTGCATACTGCTGCTACATCACCAGCTACCAGCATGAGTAATCGTAGTGCTGGAAGTCACTGAAATAACTCATTCTTTCAGGCCATAACTCAAAACAGCAGGTGCTGGATGCTAAAACGTAACTATGACTTCGATTCTGTAAAAAGATAAAAGATCTCTGGATCAGAAAACCCTGAACATCCATTATGACAGCAGAATAAAAAGGAAAAAAAACCTGTTAAAAAACCTGAAGTGTTAATGAAAATAACACATAATTAACCTCAACCAAGTTAAATAAATAAAAAGTGACAGAAAGGCAGGAGTACAGCTGACAATGGGACACGTTAAGGCATCTTTCTGCTACTTAGAACAGTCATAGAAAAATGGAAGTCATATAAATTCATGATAAATGTAAGATTCAATATTCTTTCCATTGTGTTTCTCTATAGATCCTATTGATCCCAAATATCTAATGTGTTTTCTAAAACGATAGAGTTCATCTTCATAGTTAAAAGCAGTAAAAACTGAATTTTGTCTATATTTTAAAAATACATTCCTGTTGGCAGGCCAGAGGTGGAAGGCAATGCACAGGCCCTGTGCTGTGGTCGAGGTCCTACACAGGTCCTCTCATTTTTACAGGTCGTCTTCTCTTTCATTTTGAGCCTTTATCCAGAAGCGCGGTGTGATGGAGCAGCTGCCCATTTCGACTCATTACGATCCAGCCCCCCCATCTGCATTCCCAACTGCTCCTGTAGTAGCAACACATTATTTAATGATCATAAAAATTCATGCTTCCTGGAGTGATCTATTTCAGAAAATCTGTTGGATTTTTTGGCCACGAGGACAGCTTCACCTGCCATGTCACCGCATACCTGAGGAGGGCAAATCCTTCACTGCCTCATCCGTTGGCCACCTCGGACAGCTCGGCCTGCTTGTCCGCCTCGAATTCACCTTCATTATCGTCGTTGCCGTCGTAATTTGCCAGCATCTCCTCCATTTCCTGCTCTAGGCGGCCCGGTTCTTTACCTGGGATTGGGAGGAGAGCCGATTTTCCCCGAGAACTGGCGAGGACTCCCAGCAGCCAAAAGGACTATCCCCCCCAGGAAATGGCTCTACCTGTATTCCCAGGGAGCTGAGCGTCCATATCCCTCCTGCCAGCACTGGGTTCCACCCCGTTATACTCTCCATCATCCTCCTCATTCATCCTTCCGTTCTCCACAGCTGGGGGCCAAAATCAGGAAATGACATTTTTAGAGTGGTGATGTTTCTTCACCCAATAGTAAGATCAAAACCAAAAAGTCAAAATGAACTTTATTGTGATCTCCAGACTTAATATAAGAAGTACACATCGTGTAATATGGGGGTTATGTGCAGTATTGTTAAAACTATATTAAATATATGTTAAGTGTGTAATGTATTCAAAGGTACAGCTGAGATGTTAAGATGTCGTGGCTTTTTTGGGTGGGATAGCAGCTTCCCACTCACATGAGACTTTGGGTCGGCACATTAAAGAGGACGGGGGTCTCACCATCAGACGTAAGGTCCACTGTACGCGCGTCCAGGACCTGCGGCTTGTTTGTATTTGTGTCGATGGTTTTAGGATCCTTTTTCTCGAGCTCCACCCCAACCACATTCTTCTGAGGAGTGCTGTCCTTCGCTTTGTCCTCTGGTCTGGCAGGAGCCGGCTTGTTGGATGTAATGGTGTCCTTGTCAGACTGGGATGCATCTAAACGTTGAATGAATCGACTAAGAATCAACAAATATTCTTTTGGAAATAGTGCGACAGTATCAAAGTGTTACTGTGGTGTGTGTCAAGCTTACACAGCGTATTTGAACAGTGTTACATAGCAATGGAAGAAACGCGTACAGCGTCTCAGAGCCACCCTGGGATCGATTGACAGTACTTTTGTTACTTTTGTGCCGCTCTCTGGTGTGGCATTTCTCTGCAGCCATATGTAAAATTATGCAGCTAACCAGCAGCACGACATAAAGGAAAGAGGCAAAACGACAAAGCCATCTTACAAACAAGGAACTTGTTGTTTTACCTTGGCCCGCAACGTGGTTGGTTTCCAGCTCTGTTGGATTTGGCTTGGTCTGCTTGGAGACTTGGACGTCTGTCTGCTCCTGGATTGACTGCTTCTTCGAGTCATCCTGGTCCGTTCTCTCTACCAGCCTCTGCTGTGCTCCCGTAATCATTTTAGCTTTTGTGAGATTAGGGGAGGCCTAGATGGGAAGGGAACACAAAAGAACTTAGTGCCAGAAACAAAATACAACATAGACACATTCTAATTACTTGAAGAACACTGCACTGCACAAATAGTGCCATGCATAAGACGCTAAAAAAACAAAGAGAAAAATTCTAAAGAAGTCCCACAATTATCACAGTGTGTATTTGGGGGAGGTGGTCCTGAAGGACAGTGATATACAGCACTGATCTTGGGTTGGGTACTAAAACTCATTTGGCAGCATATGATGGTATGAAACAGCCGTTTAAACTGCAAGTGATGCCAGACACACACAGGATGGCATTAAACTGCCCATCTGCACAAAGGTAGGCAAGTCACGCTCTCACGTGTTTCAGGTATGGGCAAGACCTGAGCATGAAGAACCAGTGGGTGGAAGAGGTGTTTTAAGGTGCTGTGTGGGGGATATAGGGCTTTCGAAGGAGCAAACAGCCACACTTAGGTTTGCTTCTAAAAACACTTTATTACATGTAATACAACATAAATCAGTACAAAAATAGTGGATCAAAGGCAATGCAAAATAATCCTGTATCACAAGTGATATCCAATAACATTATATATCCTTAATATTAATGAAACAGCCAGTACAAGAGATTATATGCATATATAATAGGCATATATAAAAAGGAGACAATAAAACATGCATAAAAAGAAAGTGCAGATTGATATTATGGTTATTGTGATAATTGATCGAATTAACACATTGACACTGCAAAGCAACTCACACTCAGACGTGCCATCGTCACCCACCCTCACTCTTAGACTGGGGAGCCCGTTTCAGTCCTGGCAGGAGACCAACACGTGAGTTCCGAGAAGGTGCCGGGTGATGCGTGTTCTACCCCACGGCTGAGCTCCGGTCAGTACTGAGGTCTCCCCCTTCTTTTATACTAAATTTAGGCACCGCGTGCGGGCAGAGGACGAGCTGGCCAGGCTCACCCCTCCCCTCAGGCAATGTGCCGTCTAATTTCCAGATTTGTCCAGTTTGCAGATTCAATCAGAAGCGATAAGACAAGTTTCTATCATCAATGCGCCCCCCCCTCTTGAGGATGGGGTGGGCGTCCTACACACACTGACCTCTAGGTGTGCTTTCAATCATAGATAATTAGACAAGTATCCTTGAGCAATGCTTTCCCTTCTTCCTGCCGCTAAGCACAGCTTCAATCAAAATAGGAATGAGCAGTGCTTTCTCTTCTCTTCTGAAGACTCTTCTTCATAAGAGAGGACAAGGCAAGTGTCTTATATACCGACCAATGGTGTGCAAAACATACTGGGTGAACCCCTCCAAAACCCAGGAACACCTGGTAAGCGTCCTTAGATAGGGTAAGCATTCCAAAATAAGGATTCTTTCGCATAAGAACAAGGATACTTTGTTCATTTGAAACAAATCATTCGTGAAAAACAAGTTATATAAGTCATCAGAGGGGAAAAAACATGCTTTTGCAGTCTAACCTTAATACAATAATATTATAGGTGAATCATGGATGACGCATCTGAATCTCAGGATGATCAGTCCATACACCTCATATGTACAACAGTAACAGGACAATGATTAATTCTAGGCACCGTAGCCGTTTGTAAATTCGTCCAAATACAGGGGGTGATCTAGAGCAGCAATGGACAACAGGTACCTGCAGGTGGCCCTGGGGGGCCGGGGTCTTCTTCACTGCCTCCACAGCCTCCAGCCTGGCTGGCACCACCTTCGCCACACACTCCTCCGCAAGCCGGCTTTTACACTGCGTCCTGGCCAGTCAAACACAGTGCAGTCAGCACAGAGTCAGAGACATGGTAACCGTGACGGGGTGGGGGGGAACTTACCATGATTCCAAGGTCCGAGTGAAAGGGAACCAAAAAAAATTGATACATAAATGATAGGAACTTATATTACCCTGAGCCTTTCTAACCCCCGTATACAGAGTTTCCCCAGAAATCTGCAGCCCTCAAGGGCCCAGACAAGCAGAGAATGGGCTATCGGTGTGGTCCGGGCTCACTCACAGATCATCGGACAGTTTTTTATCCATGATGCTTTTATTTCTCTGGCAGTCCTGGAATTCCTTCTGCAGTTTCCCCAGATTTTCAAACAGAGTGTTAAATTGGCCTGTGGAGAGAGAAACATGACACTGAGCCAAGTGAAGTCAGAGGGCATTTGTCTAACCAGCATTCAGAACGGTAGAGACACGAAGGGTCACGGGTCTTACTCTTCATGCTCTGGATTGTCTTAGTGCTGGAGGAAATGTTGAAAAGCAGGTTCTCCTGGGAAAAAAAAAATCCAGGATTAATTCCAGAGTGGGGACATTATTAACTTATCAAAACCTCAATACCAGAGCTGTAGCCACAAAATTCCTACAAAAAAACAGCAAACACTCGCACAGCTTTATATGATGGACGCCGGCTTTTTGGCCACAATTTCATAGTATGCCTAAAATATTAACGAGAAGCGGACCGCGATGCCCAAAAGTCAGTCATTTGTATAAATCCGGCGTATGCTCATGCTTATTAAATTCAGTTAGCAGAGCACACCACATGCATCACGAGCAATAAGCACTGAGGTCGCAATAAAGGAAGGAAAAGACAGATCAGCAGCCGCGAGCGACATCTTTTAAAAGAAGAGATCTGCGGTTACCAATCTACAAAGATGGTGGTGATGTGTACATTTCGCAGAATGAAGTCGTCACGTTTTCTTTTTGTAAATGTAGCTCATTTCAATTTCAGTTCACAAATTGTTGTTTTCTTCGTCGTCTGTTTTCATTTCAGCTTTAGTTTTACAAAAATAACACTGGTTCCAAGAAGCCCAATGCACACGAACTCAACGGGCACCGTCAATCCACGTAAAATAAACCCAGAATTCAATGGAGATTCTAAGGTAGCAGACAGACAACTTTATGGCTTTAAGTTAAGTTATTTAGCAGCTACAAGGACAGATATCTCCATACCAATGGTAAATTGATAAACATGAAAAGAGAGCCTTTACAGTGGTTTTGCTTATTCTGGCGGTCCAGAATAGCACCTGTGTGTTTTCTCTTCAGGTACTCGTGCATAGTGCTGGTGTCCATGCAATATCCCATCAAACTCAGCACAGTGTAAAACCAAATTTTCGTGACAATTTGCACTGCTCCCATAATTATGTAGTAATACTAAAGGAAAACATGTGTCATAATGAATTCTAGCATGTTAGAAATCATAGTGATAATTTCATTAAAATAATAAGAAAAATTAAGCGTTGATTTAAAATTCTAACGTCGAAGGATTTTCAGCGCCGACATCATTAACTGCTTTCACTAGTAGCAGCAGCCTACAAGAAAATAACAGCAATAATGGGAGGGGACTGGATTTAGTCACATCACATGCGGCTTTAATGTCACACCAACCACATTATTTACACTAACGGAACTAAGACACAAAATGGAGGAGGGCAATTATGGAAGCAGCAGAGTGGTTTGTAGGAGAAATTATAAATAAACATCAAAAATAAATAAAGAGCACTGGCAAAAGAGCAATAATGCAATAGCGGTGAAGATGGCAAAAAAAACATGACAAAGTGCTAGAGGATGACATTTGAATCAAGATGGAAAAGGGAGAAAATCCACATCATTTTTAATGTCAAAAAGGCACTGGACCACACTTAAAGAAATGGCATTCTCAATTCTTCAAGATGGGAGATAATCTACCATTCTTTGAGAGGAACAAAACTCAGACCAGAACTAAAGTAATGCTGTAGCTAGATAATTCTGGTACAATTCCCTATTCATCATTATTATTGGCTGGAACAGATTAAACTTTCATAAGCAGGATCTAGCACAAGACTGCAGGCCATAGAAAACAATTCAGAATTCAAATGTTTATATGGCTAATCCTCAGTAAACGACACTTGCATTTCAGAGGATATTCAGCAAATATTACACCCTGCAATAAATTAAACCATAATTCTTCTAAACGGAGAGACACCCCCAAATAGTATATAATTACAAATGCAGACAGCAGTTTGTACCCATTCACTGGTCTGGTAGTCATTTTTCTCCACAACAACAGTACTATAGCAACACACGTCACCTGGGAATTAGGCAGCTAGGTACTCAGAGCATGATTCTAATGTAAATAAATAGAAGATAAACAACCATTACAGCCTTGGGGACGTGGGAAGTCTACATTAAATGTCTTCCTAAATGAGTTGAATAATTATCATTTCTTTCTAGCTGAATTAACCACTGTATTTGTTGCACAACTGTCTCTGGCACCCACAGTCCATGTATGATGGGACCATTACATTGCTCCAGTAGCCAAAGAAAACTGTGAAACTAACAGCACCACTGCTTGGTGACACATTAATCTACTGCTGGCTTGCAACCGACCTGCTGCACAAAAGCGAAAGGTTAACCGCACGTTTGCCTGGAATAATTTTTTTGGACAGATGGCATGTGGTTGAACATACAGTCAGGTGTGACAGGACGGGTTAGAGATTCACAGTGGCATGGAAAGTCCTTCATGCCCCATAAACTGCAGATCTGGCTGGCTGCATTTAACAGAGGTCCCTGAGTTTTGCCATAAACAGGAACATCGATGGATTAATGGAGGAGTGGCATAGATGTACACTGGCAATGCTGGCAACGACATCAGCCTAATGCATTATGGGAAATATCAAGGCTTGGTTAAATGCCCCTGAGCGAGTGGCACTCCGGTTACACCAACGGCACGCATGTGTGAGAGCTTTCACACACTGTTTGTGCTATTTGATCCTTGCAAACAGTTTAGAAAGAGGGCCTCCCAGAAATGAGTCACTACAGTTTCCAAAAGTACAGAAAGTCCCAGCAACAAGACAGCTCTGAATGAATCAGAAATGCTTACCAAGATCTCACTGTACCTACTCCTGCCCTTTCTCCACAAAAGTCGAAGAACATCAGCATCTTTTATAAACCACCAGCATCCCCAAACTTTTCTACCAGAGATCAGTCCTCGGGCTGCAATAAAACAATGCAGCTGAATCAATAATGCCCAGAGCAAATGGGTCCAATGCATCTGCCCCCTGCAGTACCTTCTCTTGTCTCCAGGCTGCAGTGGCCACCTCCAGTTTGCTGCTGTGCTGGGCCTCGATGCGGCCTATCAGCTCATTCTGCCTCCGAAGCTCCTCTTGGAACTCATTCTTCTTCTGCTCCACTGCCCCCTGCTCCACAGACGTCTGCCTCACTTTGGCCTGCAGTTCGTAGAGCTTCGTCTGTTTGGGAAACGAAGAAGCACCTCAAGCAAATTTCCGCCGCTGACAGGGCCTGTCGTTGCATCCCTGGGCGAGTAACCCAGGCTGTTTGGGTTCCACCATAGTACGCTAATAACGTATGGCATTTGCACAGGAATTGGTGACGTCAGAACTATTAAGACTAATTTAATCATTTCTGTGGAAGTTACATTGTTAGCTTGAGCGGGAAGCTGTTAACAAACAGGCAGTAAAGGGTAAGTTTTGTTTCTGCCTTTAGAAATTGCTGCTGAGAAAAAAAAATCCTGGATTAAAAATTTTGAGAGCACAGTGATGTTTGGGCATTATCCTAAATTAGCCCCCCACATGCCACATGAAGGGATGAGGAGCCTCTCTCACTAAGTTGGATTTTTGGGTTAAGATAATTAAAGGTAAGGTCTGGGCTAAATGTAAGTGAAGGAAGGTGAAATCCATCTAAATTGGAGCACCTTAAGTCTGACAAGTTTTCTAGCTAACTAATAGACAGGCCGATGATACATCAACCCTAGTTGTCTGGGTTGATGTAGAAATCAGATTCTGGTTTGTTTGTTTTTTCTCTTTTTTAATGGATGACAAAAAGCTAATAATGCAGCCGGGCTGAAGGGGGGGGGGGGGGGGAGAATAGCGATTCAGGGCAGACTGAATGTCTTTTTTGCGGCAGAAATTGTAGATTTATTAGATTTACTGCTGTTTGTCTCAGGTTTATTGCTAGTGTAGAGGCTAAGGATGGGCCTCTCCCTAGCTGAACGCACTTCTCCCAGGATTTGCGGTTAAGCCCTCAGCATTCCTGGGAAATCTTCCATTTTTTATCATTTGCTTATAATACGATTAGCCATTATCAGTAGGAACTTGCACATTCTCCACCAGATACCTTGCCATGGGTGCTGAATATATGTTTTAAAGGTTTCTAATACACCCTACAGTGGCTTCAGTGAACCAATTATGTGGAATAAAATATGATATACATTTAGCAGCAATAACATCTATATTCTATATCTAAGGACATGTTTAACGTGTTAGACATTAACTGTTGTTTTATTGACACAGGTTAACAAATACCTACCCAACTCTGCAAGTCTTTAGACTGTATGTGTGATCTCTGGATAATGTGAGATTACCGTTTAATGTGTTTCCACAACATCCATCCATCCATCCATTATCCAAACCGCTTATCCTTACCGGTTTCCACAACATTAGTTGCAAATTTGTTCATTATTCATTAACTGCATGAAAGCCGTAACATTTTATGAAAAGTGGGCTATCAATCACCTAACAAAGCTCTACCAAGCCAAAAATGTCCACATGAATCTCTATCAAAAACTGCTAAATCATTGTATGAATTATTAAGCCTAAACACAAATTCAATTACGGCATAAGGAAATTTGTCACCAATGCTTTGTGTGTGTTAGCGCCGCTATCAGCAACAAGTTATTTGATGGACTCTGTTGGCAGATAAGTTAAAGGGAGATAAGTTCTACATTTGGGTTTATAGTTCATTTTCAACTTCTAAATATCGCAATGCAATTTTTTTCTAGTCTCATTCAGCCAATTCAAAATACACAATAGGTTAAAACATAATACATGTTAATTGGTTATTGTGTACTGAATTATGGACTAGAATATGGCTAAGCGATGGAGTAACAATTTGTTAGCCCTACTTCAAGAGGCTAAATGGGACATATCTATGATACATCTAATATCTAATCTCGAATTATTGGATGAATCCATCAACCCCAAATGCCTTCTTTTAAGATGTATTTGCTTTGTAGTCGTGACGTGGTGATATTCTTGTTCTGCTTTGCAATACTGACGAACATCGTCATTCTCATTCATTGTTTACTTGAGTTCTCATCTTGTAGGAATAGGCTGCTTTTTTGTAAAATCAATAGATTTGGATGTGCGGTACTTTTAAAACCAGGTATTTTGGAGCAGTATGTTGTTGACTTTTACTTTCATTCAAGTTACTTAAGTATGAAAATTGAGTAGTCTTCCCACTACTCACAAATGCAATTAATTCATTCAATAATTCAGTTAATTTCATTGTGCATACTGAACTAATATTGATGTACCAATCTGTACATGACAAATGTGTGTAGGTTACCTTTACAGCATAGTATGTGCGTAGCTCTAAGAGGCAAGTCTAAACCCTCAAAATCTTCAAATTTCACTCAAAACCACATTGCATGGTTTTCCAGAACTAATAATCAGCAAATTATTTATAACAGTTCACGACAATGACCATCACCAACACCGTACGCAACTGTCACCAAAACGGCCTCAGCTTAATACTAACCTGCAGCTCCTGGTTCCGTGAATTCGACAGCCAATAGTTGAAACCCAGCACAATGATACAAGTGATGAAAGCACCTATCAGGAGGGGTGGTGATCTTCCACTTCTGCGGCTGTTTCCTAAAGCTCCCATGATGTTAAACAGTTTGGGCTGGTGGCCACCGGAAGACCTGTTCATCACAGGACAGGAATAAAAAGATCATACGGACTTTGACGGAATTCTTGAGGCAACACTTCTTAAGCAAAATGGTTCTTCACCTTTTGTAACCAGGAAGCAAATCACCCCTGACTGGGTCTGCTAGAGTCAAACAGCAGAAAGTTTCTATGGGTATTTGACAGGTCTTTCTGCACACTTTTTTTAACCTTTTTATTATTTTATTTCTGTCCTGAGACCGGTATCTCCAATCCTCAAGATGTGCTCTCTTGAGATCAAAGTTTACTTAATTTTTAATGCAAAATATTCTGTGCATCCATTATCCATTTTTGTTTTATGTATCATTAGTAATACGTAGGATAAGAAATCATGTATTGACTTCACAACATATAGTGGCACCTCAGTACTTGAACGCATTAAAACTCGAACTTCTTAAAAGTCGAACCAACCAATTTGAAAAAAAAATGATGCAGAATTCAATCTGAATCTCAGGTGTTGAACTGAGAACACCGACCTAAGATAACTTGTACACGCTAGGAAATGAGTCACGCGGCACGTCCCTCAGCAGAAACAAAGGGTAACACTTCAGTCTCAACCTCGCATTCACTGTGATAGCATCGTTTGTTGGTGATTTTTTTTTATTGAAAATATCAAGTAATACATTGTACTTTATATCATTTTGGTAGCCATTGCTCACCAAAATTATAACACAATACTGTACAAATGTGGTCGTAACAATTTTGCAATTTATGAACAAATGAATGAATACAGAGTAATAATAATAATAAACAATGGAACACATGGCATAGTCTAGTGTTGAGAGTGTTGGGGCGTGTCTTGGGGCAAGGTTGGGGTAAATGATTTTTTAAAAAAAAAAAAAAAAAAAAAGAAAAAAACATATTTAGGTGCAATTTTCTTGGAGCCGGGAACCAATTAATTGGTTTCCCATTATTTCTTATGGGGAAATTCGTTCAGAACTAGAACTTTTTAGGATTCAAACCAGAGTTCTGAACAGATTAAGTTCAAATTCTGAGGTACCACTGTACTTGTGCATGTATTTTTCAGTAACCTTAAAATAATGTTGAATAACATTTCAAGTTATGAACGGCGTTGGCCCCCAACTTTAGTCAGCTGTCTGACGCAAGATTTTAAATTCGAGACCAGTCTGAACACATATTTACATCTATGTAATCATTTTGTTACCTTGTAACTAGGCTGTAGGGCTGGCAAACTACTCCAAACTCTTTGATGTAGCTAATTTTAGATTTATAATGCAATACAGTAAAATCATTTTATAACGGACTTCAAGGGACCAGGCAAACCAGTCAGTTATTTCCAAAGTCCGTTATATCCAGAGTTGCTGTATGCACAGAACACAACTACAGGAATCCATTTACACCCCAGCAGACACACTTGTGGTATAGATTAATATATTGCACATGTAGTACTCCAATTTTACCTGACCAGATGCGTGACTATTAATAATCCCGCCTACGTATCTGCGCTGGAGATACCACCGGCACGGCACACGCCTTGTAGGCGGAACTGCATGTCCGTTATAGCCGAACAAATGTCCGTTATAAGCGAAATTCCGTTATGTGCGAGTCCGCTATATCCGATGTTTGTTCTGCATGTTCTTAAAGGCGCGCGGCCGGGACCAGCGGACCTCGTCCGTTATAGACGACATTCCGTTATAAGTGAGACCATTATAACGGGATTTTACTGTAATACATATTTACCACAAGACTGAAAGTCTGAAAGCATGACTGTCACGGCCGCGAGGGTTAGCAACCCTGCCAGCTGCCCCTCCCAGGTCCTGGTGGGGCCCCTCCCAGCTCGGGGCCTCAGGCCATTGCCTGCCTTGCCTGTCCTGTTGCTGCGCCTCTGCTAATATTTAGTCAAAATAATGTATGCAGATGAAATGTAGCTACATACAGTACAGTAAAGGGAAGAAAAATAATGTAACATAATTACAGTATTTAATCTATCATTATCTAGGCAGGTTTCCACTGGAAAGACGGCTCTGGGTATCCCTCCCAAATCGACATGCCGATCGTCTGAAGAAATATTAGAAATATAAGGTTCGTAATGCTTGATCGATGCTCTCATCCGAATTACACATCTCACAGCTAAAACTAATTAAGATTCTTACGTGAGACGTGATATTCCGCGCGTTTTATTGGGAGCATACCATTTAATATGCAGTAAGCTTTTGTCATTAATTTCACATAGTATTATTGTACGTTTCGTTTACCAACGTTCAGATATACCGGCTTAGTAAAATACTAGGAAAGCAGCAAATGTCGACCCAAAGGACCCGTTTCCCCGAAAAAGGTTCCTAATGGGAGCTGGTGAGCTACCTGCCAGTGTTACTTGGGGAAACCATCAACATCACCGGGGCGCCCAGGCGGACAAACAAAGCAGCCCCTACACAAGCCGAGGCGCTGGGCTAACATTTTCTCATCTCCAGTGATGCATGCAAAATTATAACAATAAATAAAATAAATAAATAAACAGTTATCATAATGATCAGTGAGATGATCCGAGATTAAAGCTCGATGCCCCTAGTCTACAGTGTGGCAAGAGAGCATATCTCGTACCATAATCAATAACTTATTCTATTGCAGGTTGGCCAGCAAGCCACTCCGAACACCCCCCTTTATTATTCCCTGGTGCATATCGGTTCATGCAACCCTGATTTCAGATATTTGAAGACATAGAGTAGATAGGAAGAACCACCAGTAAAACTCTTTAGACAAATCAGACTACTTACTTCAGCGGGGAAAAACAAGAAGCCGGCACCGAAGTTAAAGTGAAATGTCCAGATTGTTATTTCGATCTTCAGCTGGTTAAAGGTTCTTGTAAAGACGCTACAAAGTGCCCATCATAACATACGAATACGGATATAGCCACCAAGATCAGCTCTGGACAGCCGAGGGACTGGACAGGAAGCGGGCGGAGGAGGGGCTACGGAAGTTAACCGTCTAAGCCGGCATCTGCTGCCCCCTGCCACGGATTGCCTCCCCTGACGTCTTCGCTCCATTTAAAGGCAAAGTCGCTTCCCCAACGCAGCAGCAGCTAATGCTCGCTGTTAATTCATTTTCTTGCTGTAAACCGACTGAATAAACTCAGATTCGTTGTTTATTATGGCATTTTACAACCAAACCTTAAGTTATCATTCACAGCCTCCTGTAATTGGTCACAAATGTGACGGTAACTTTTTCATTAAGACGCTACAGTAATGCTTTTCTTCTGAACAATGCTCGTCTGTGCAAATATACAGTCGCTTTCAGTCGCAAGAGGGGACTGATTTGGTTGAAAAATATTTTTGACACTTTGTTGAATCCATTCTGCTGAAAATGTTCTTCTATTCCGTCGTCGTATAATATAATACGGAGTTTAACTTCAAACTCAGAACCGTCAATGCATGGAAATGATCTGCCATCGATCCACAGATCAAAAGTAATTAAAAGTCAGCAAACTTTAAGGTTTTTTTGGCCTGGTATGACTGCTGACATCATCAAATGGTTAAATAACCAAATAAAGCTCATTTGATTACTCGTTACAGTCTGTCCTCTGCCGTATTTTGACCATGTATAGTTCCGTATATTATACAACAACCATTATTTTTAGCTATTCCTATTTTTTAGAAGCTGATAAGTTTTATTTCTATATGTTTCATACAGGTTTCAGAATGTGTAGTCTGCCAAGCTGCACGGCAGGTTATTAAACAGGAGGTGAAGTACACTCTTATAAAGGTATCAGTCATTCATAAACAATTGCATTCATACAACTTAAAATGTAATTGACTTGTTGTGTAGGCCAGAAACAAAACAGCTAATACCTCGAAGTGTTAAATGAGTGTCACATAATAACTGTTATTTTTAAGGTTACACACCCGTTTGAATTGGTGGGAATGGACCTAATAGGACCATTGACAGTCACCAAAAGGGGGTATAAGTACATTTGCGTTATGGTGGACTACTTGAACAAATGGCCTCAAGCTTACCCCTTAACTTCAAAGCGGGCAGAAGAAGTATCAGAGTGCATCCTCTGATTCTTATATCAATTTGAGGCTCCAAAAAGAATCCTCACCGATCAAGGGAAAGAATTTGTTAATTCGGTAAGTATATGTATATAAATAATTGAAAATTACCAACTTATTACAATATTTCTGTCTTATTTGTTATTTTTCATCAGACAGATAAATTTACAGTCAATTTTTGTCATTTTATTGACATTTCCATACATTTGCGATATACAGTTTTTATGCAGTGTGTGTCCAGGGACTAACGCGCCTTTCCATATTTTCATTCAAAGATAAA
>JABFDZ020000044.1:20491195-20508959 GCA_019775955.2 Pollimyrus isidori | reverse complement strand
GTAGCCAAATAAAGTAAGTGCAAATTGTTACATCAATTTTATTGAGTAGATTCTATAGGTTATTTTTTACAGTGTATGTAAAGCCCTGAAAATCACTTGCATCTATAAAAAAAAAACACTTAACGTATAGGGGTTATTGTCACACCCTGATCGTGCCGATCCTCCTGTGCCACGTCCCCCCGGTTAACCTTATATTGATTCCCAGTGATTTACAGCTGTTTTCAATTGTCCGTATTAGTTCGGTGTATACAAGTCCACGTCAGAGTTTGTTTCCCTAAGTCTGTCATTGCACTGTTGCGTGTATTGTGTTGTGCCATGCCTTGTCTATCTGGTTATGCCGCTGCGTTTCCCCATTAAAACCTTTTATTTTACCTCGTTCCGGCTTCCCTTCTCCTTTTTCCCCGGTCCGTGTGCCCCGCATCGTAACAGTTATAATGTTAGAGCTCAATAAAACCATCATAACATAAGAAAGGAATAGCACTCATCGATTTCCTGCAGAGGGAGAAACGGAGTACTCACTGATACAGCACATTGTCATACCCACCACACGAGGAACCACCTCAAGCATGAGAACCTAAGTGCAGCCGTGCGATGCCGCAGCACCACACCAGTATGAATCAGAGCATGTGAGCGGAGTGGAGCGGTGAGAATTTCCGCTCCTCGCTCACGAGGATGTCGGCTCCGCCGCTCCTCCGCTTCAATTCGCATCCTCGCTCCACTAAAATTTCCTCCCGCTCCAGTCAAATCGTTCCACACTCGCTCCAATTTAATAGAGGGACAAATAATCTGCATGCCTAACAAATGTCGCCTTAAACCGAAACCTTATATCATAAAGATATATGAGAAACGGCAACATTGCCACTCAGGACAGAAAATATTTATTTTTAAAACAACATATAGCCTAACAACGGACAGGTCTGGAAATGGGATTCCACACAAAAATAGGCTTAAAAATAAAGAAATCAGTGGGTTTAATAGCCTAAAGAATATAGGCTACAGTTTAAGCATCCACGTTTTAAATTCCTCTTTTTTTCTGTTGATACTACTGCTGCGTCTCTATAAAATAGACCTTCTTACTAAACTAAACTTAACTAAACTAATTTATTTGATTACCAATATTTAGTTTATATGCTTTTATACTTTATGTGGTAAATCTGTTTCAGTGAGTAAAGATTGTCTTTGGAATCACTTTTCTCAGAAACATGAGAGTGTGCTACACGAACAGGCGTAAGCCAGAGCAGAACTTGAGCAAGTTATATGTGGTTGTAGCATATTAAGTCTATATTGTTGATCTTACTCTACATTATTGTCATCTATACAATTGACAAGAACAGTAGCCTACACTTGTATGATCTATCAGTTTCCTTCGTGAAGTACTTTGCAAATTCCATCGCGGCCAATTTGTTTAAGTCTTGATAATTGTACAGATGAATTCTGGGTAGATTTGTGCACGAGACAGAGCGACCTTATTTAAAAAAACTGTTCCACGCTCTGACCAAATTCTGCCCGCTCCGCTCCACTCCGCTCATATGATCTGGTATGAATGGAATGGA
The DNA here is from genome assembly GCA_019775955.2 of Pollimyrus isidori. Taxonomy (NCBI): domain Eukaryota; kingdom Metazoa; phylum Chordata; class Actinopteri; order Osteoglossiformes; family Mormyridae; genus Pollimyrus; species Pollimyrus isidori. The sequence goes on along the minus strand of JABFDZ020000044.1, from coordinate 20,507,406 downwards.
CAAGCATTAAGTTTTATTCTGGTGGCTGGAGTGTCAATCCTGCAACCAACTCCCAATTTTTGCCTGAAAGTTGAAGGATCTGCTTGCAAGGCTGGATGTAGGTTAATGTCATACCCAGCGGCGTTGGGACAATTCTAAGGGCCCGCGCCCTTTACGGCCCCCCAGAGATCTGCTTTATTAATAATAACACTACCTAGGGGGGCCCAACCTCATATTTTCTCATAGGGCCCAAAATTGCTAGCGGCGCCCCTGGTCATACCCAGGACTGAACAATTGCAGGTTAAGGGCCTTGACACCCCATGGAAGACATGGTATCTAAATGGCACATCAGTACTTTAATGTTGCCTTTGAAAGACCACATTGCAATCACCAGTTTGTACTTGAATGCCAAACTGCACTGCATATTCAGTATCGTTACTTGGATTTATATTCTCCGTTTAGTGTGTGTAGCCTGTCGTATTTTTATTTATTTTGCACATTGAACCAGGAGAAACGCAATTTCCTTCTACCATGCTCACTCACTTCTCTGGCTTACAGTGTGGTCCGAATGACAATTAGATTTACTTTGACTTGACTTTGACTATTCGTTTGTGTGTGACTGTTTTTAGTATAATATTTTATAGAAAATAGCTGGTCTTCAAGAAAACAAAAGTGGCATACAAGAAATGGATTTGTGTGAAGCTGGGAAATAAAGGAAAACAAATTACACTGTGCACTTACTGTAGTTTGGGCTTTGAAGGATTTGATGCAATTTTTAATTGTTAGACAATAATAGCGTAGCCTGTGAAAAGCAAGTTACCCTTCCTTTTTGAGGCACAGACCTGAAACTCAAAACAAATAAGTCTACTTTATTTTATATTCGTTTGTGTGTTTTGTATGGCAAAAAAAATGCAATGTTGTCAGTATTGTTTCATGTCAATATCATTAGTTGGATAAAGTTGGGTAGGCAATGGAAAAAGCTGAATTAGGTTCATTGACCGTGATTAAGACACCATGTAACATCTACTCTCCATCCTTACATCCATTAGCTATACCGCTTTATCCATCAGGGTCGCGGGGAAGCTGGAGCCAATCCCAGCATCATCGGGTGAGAGGCAGTGTACACCCTGGCCAGGTCACCAGTCCACCACAGAACATCTAGTACGTAACACTAAAATATCAAAAAAAAAAATCGCAAATGTAATAAAGTTGTAATATTTCGTCTTACAAGGAGTCCCTTTTCGTTTCTGAGAGTGACTAAAACATATAACAGAAGTAACATTAACACATGATTTCTTATGCAAGTCAAATATATACAAAGGAAAGTTTGGGAGACCAAATAAGCCACCGACATTGAGGCAGCAAGGGGTCCTGCTGACAGCTGGACCTCAGTCTGTTTAAGTAATTAATTACACACTACTTTGCCGATAATGTACAGCCCTCCGGTCTAACGGTTTTCCGTTAATGAGTAGGCTACATTCATTGTTCTTTCAAACACCCGCAACGAGGTGCAAGATCAACTCCCTGGGGGATGTCTCCTTCCCTCGTTACTGCGCGCCATTGGCTCACTCCTCCCTCGGAGCGCCGAAGCCTCTCAGGGTAGACTTCCACTATGCATTCCGCATGCCCGTCCGAAGACGCGTAATAATATTATAAGGGGGAAATTATATATATAATATGGCATGTTACATATAATGTCAATAGTTTAACGTTTTAACATGCATGTTACGTATTAAGTTACTTTTTGTTCTTTTTGCGTTGCCAGGGGATAAGAGGGCATAAATGGACCGCGGTACCCCGAATAAAAAAGGGATACACCTCCCCCGCTTCTTCGTCGCTGTGGCAACACCCAGACGCGCGGAACCTTGCTGTGCAGGTAATAGGATCCTGCGAATTAAGTTTGCGCTGAGCGCTGTTTAACCCGGGAAACCCTTCTGGCCAAATACGTCATCCAGGCCCTTTACAGCTGCCAATCAGAATACAGCGATGTGATGTCAATAAACGCATGTGATATCTTGCGCGAGTTCACAGTCTGGAGGTTCATAAGCACCAGTAAGGGTGACACTACTTGTGCAAGATGGTCGCCTTTACGCACGGAAATGGTAGTACAGAAGTAAACAAGTCTGGAATTTTTAAAAGGAAAAGAGAGCCAAATTCCCCAGAAAAAGACGGCGTAACGCCGGAGGACCGGCGTGAAGCAGTAGTTATAAACTGCGCAATTATGTGCGCTCCAGTAAAAAAGCCCAGGTGTTTCAGGCATCGAGAGCAAAAATCGGCATTGAACGATTCGGGTTTTGAAGAACATCTCTTCCTAAGTCCCAGTCTTTCCAAAGGTTTGATATATCACTGTCCTCAGCCGGATGTTCAGACGTCGGACCGGCTGTTAGCAGACTGGCAAAATTTCATGGACTACGGGGAGAGCTGCTACAACATTCAGAAACTTAACGAAACCGATTTCATACCTATTAATTATATGTCTCGTCAGCCGCAGGTGAGTACATTATACTTAGGTAAACTCGTCTTTTGGGAAGGTTAATTTATGTCCATATTGCGCTGGAAAACAAAAATGGTACAGGCACATGCCTTTTCCCATCAGGTCACAGCAGAAGCGCGTTGCAGATTGGTGAGCTGGTTGATTCCCGTTCATAGATACTTCAGACTGTCTTTTGAGTCCTGCTGCCTCGCCGTAAATATTATGGACCGCTTCCTCTCCACTACCCCGGTGGCGTCGGACTGTTTCCAGCTGCTGGGGATCACATGTCTGCTAATCGCCAGCAAACTGGTAAGTAGCATTCTCATTGAACGTGAAGAATGATGTAACAAAAGTGGCTACCACAGACATGCCCTTGTTTGCGTGCGTATAAGACTTTATATTACTGGACATTGGACTAAAATATGCTAAATGTGAAATTAAGTGAATGTAAAATGGTCGTACTGCTTTTAATATAAAAGTGTACAAATAATCTTGGTGTAACCGATCATAAAAAATACATTGAATTTTATAATCAGAAATTGCACTTGTGGTTATACACTATTATTACCTTTTCAGGTTGAGGTCTACTCACCTCAGATTAAACAGCTTCTTGCCCTGTGCTGCAATGCTTTCACAAAAGATCAGCTATGTAACCTGGAGTGCATAATCTTAATCAGACTGAAGTTCAGGCTTGCAGCTCCAACAATGGCGTTCTTCCTTGATTATTATACAAACCGGCAGCTTGCAGCTCAGACTTCTCCAGAGCAGCGTTCTGCTGGTCACCGAGAGGAGACTGAAAGGCAGGCATCCACAGGTATGAATACTGGAGGAGACTTGGGCAATCTGTTCCGCTCAGGTACAGGTGAAGAGGTGGAGGGTCCCTGCACCACAGGTGTGGGAGAAGACGTTAGCACGCAGAACCACAGTTTGGCCGCAAAGAGTAAAATCCTAGCAAGGACAATATGTGAACTGAGCCTGGCTGACTATGCTTTCGTCAGGTACCCTCCGTCAGTCCTGGCACAGTGTGCCGTAAAGTTGGCAGAGCACTTACTGGGCAGAAGGCAGCAATGGGACTCAAAACCAGAAGAACAGAGTGTGGACCCCACCTTGCACCAAGAGTGTGGTGACAACATGAGGCTACTGGTGTCTCTCAACCAGGAAGTTCTGCACACCATGTCTGGGTTTTGACATCATAGGAAGCCCCTTGACTAGTGTCCCTACATTTCAGCAGTTTATTTATTGACTGTGATATGTATAATTTATTCACTAATTATGTTCACCTTATATGGATGAATTTATTTCTCCCATAAATGCATTGTATACTACACAGATCTTCTAAGAAGAGCAACGAGAAGTATTATTTAATGCAGTGTTCTGTAAGCCTGGCTAGTGTTTGACTAGTATTTTTTATTGTTTATGTTGATCTGGAGACTGGCTGTCTCGAGATCATTGTTGCAAATGAAAATTCAAATGAACTCTGTGAACATCGGTACATTGCACATTTTGAATGTAAAAAATGAATGTGACGTGAAAGAACTTTAATAAAACATCTCATAAGCAAAAACAAAAGGTGTCATTCCTTTCTTGGTACTGTCATTGTGCAAAAAAATCGAACTATACCAGTTATGAAATTCAATTTACGGTAGATACCTTACACAGTGTGGCCAACTCTCACGCATCTTTCAGACTGTCACACTTACGCAAGAAATCTTACCGCAAATAGGCCTACGTGTTATTCCATTACAGTATAAACCTGAAATGAGCTAAATCAAAAGCATTGGGGCAGTTTGCAAACACTACAGACTATTTACAAGGTAATAAAACTGTTGCAGAGATGCGTGTGCATGCGTGCAGGCTTGTTACGAATGTCACTCTATCCAGCTGACCAAAGTTGACAACCCCGCCTTACCAATTGACAACACTAATAGAGGTTGCAAACAGTTATTAACACAACAGATATGAACAGCCCATGTAATGGTTATTAACCTTCCAGTTGTATTAAGTTACCAAGAGCAGGGGGCAGTATCACGAATCATGATTTCTTGCGTAGCCGGATGAATTGTCAGATTTAAGGTACGCCAGTTTAAAGTACGCCAGTTTAAATGAACTGCATCTTTGTTCACTCACTGTTACCACATAGGCCTACTACCTTAAACCCGTCAAATTATCCAACTAAGCAAGGAATCCTTTGTAGGTATGTAAACTATGTAAATTAAAGTTTCGCGAGGTTCTCCAGGTAATTCCAATCCTATTTTCTCTAATTGCTGTCCCTCTAAATTGAACCTAAAATGACACGCTCTCTCATCAATATGTCCCCGCATTGCGAATGCAGATCATGGTTAATTTTCTAAAAAAAAAACATGCTCCACAATTAAATAGTTAAAGCCTTTTAATATAGACTGTCTTTGGTTGAAAATTAGTCTTATTAATACACCCATTGCTTTTCGATTTCATATGCACTTCAAAAGTAAACGTGGAAAAAAAACATATAAGCGGGACTATTGTGCTGTCTCGTTTTTATCACATTATAACTAGTGTCTTCCTGCTTTTATTATTGAAATAGTCCGTTCCCTATTTTAATTGCGGGTGCCCCTTATATAGGCGATATAAAGGGTTAAGTGTAGAAAAGCAAACTTTCTTCATTTCGGTTGTTGAAAAATTCTTCTAAATATGGTTGCTATCATAAACTCAGCTTTTTTTTGTTATGGTCAACATTAAGCCGTTGAACTGGCGCCGTCGAAGTCAGAACGGCGCAAATTGTGTGTGTAATACTCAGAGCCGAACAATGCGGCGCAGCGGGGCTTGATGCTCCCGTGTGGTTGGCACACTTTGCACGCTGTTAGGCGCCACCTCTGGCGCTCTGATTGCTTTATGAAGAGACAGACCGAGTTTTCCACTACCTGTAACATCTCTAAGGACGCTTTCCCTTGGAGATTTAGAAAAACCGTTGCGATTGGACGGAGAGCATTCAATGTATCTACAATTTTATTTTCTTCAACCAATGGGGAAATAAATAGCTGTCCTAACTGTGGGTCATTTTATGTTAGGGAAACTTGACATGCTGTTGTTGAATGTCTCCGACATAAATCATGCATAACGAAAGAAAGGCTTTCGGCAGAATCTGCCCCAATAGGATGGGAAACTCTCCCTCTCGGAGTCAAGACAAGAAACTTACCAGATTCGAGAATAGAAAGGTATGGAAACAAAACGTAACTCGCCCGCCACGGTCTTTGGAGGATGATGCTGTCTTTGTTTCTGTCTATAAATCTCTTTTTGTCCCCTGTTCTCGATGAAGTGCACGAAAATCATAAAGAGCAACTCTACAGCCCCCATTTACGTCGAAGAGACTCCCAGTATCGTTGACCAAGGTAGGCGTTATGATATACGTTTGTTTAATTTGTTCAATTTCTATGTTCACTTATTAATTATAGACTGCATATTTATTTGAGTGGCTGGTTAATTAATCATTTATGACTAATAGCCTTTGGCACGATCGCATGGCAAGATTTGGGGGACTGTTCATCGGTGCTGAGGCGCAGGGATGTCAGTAAAAACATACAGGTAAGACCCTTTAATTGTAGGCTGCAATTGCGAAACACTTACCTGTATGACTGGGACACTGGAAAATTCCACACACACTGTAACCCGATCAGCTATAATTTACTATCGTAAAACTTGTTAAATTCATTGGATTGATACTATTTTTTTGCAGTCGTAACATACTGCAAGTGTTTTCAAAGATCCTGAATAAAAAACCCTTCGAGTATTAACCATATTATAACTTTAAGAACACTTGTAGCTATTAAGAATTGATTGCTGATAGTGTAAACGGACAATGCTTGATGAAACTCACTGGGCTCACGTTGCACGCGTTTGTTAATGTTTGACACTTTGCACAGCGGTATGTGCAGGAATGTGCAGGGCGAGCTGTGTGGTTGGTCCGTGCCGCAGACCTATAGTATAGCGGGGGTTCTGGGAGGGTACATTGGAACAAGCAGCAGCATCCCCGGAACTCACTGGCGATGTACTTCAGTATATCTGTCCCACCACACTGTGGATCACTCTTACCTCGGCGTTCATGGTCAGATATTCACCAGATAGCACTATCGACGGGATTTTGGCAAAATAATCGCAATATTTCACAAGTTGTTCCACATGGCGATTCAAAGCTGCCCTTATCTACCTTTGTCATATATGGAATATTGTGTTCAGGTAACATATACCAGTTATAAATAGTAAATGTTGATTTCTGTGTGTGGATTATATTCACAATTAAAGCAAACCATTTATGTATATGTTATACGTCATATGTATATGTCTACTCAGGAAGACACGCTAAGATACGATTTTCAAGACTTCGAGGATTGTGCTATCAGCTTTATGCCAGGTGAGAATCGTTATGAATGCCATTAAATGGAGAGTGTGTGGGAAATGATCGGGTTTAATAATTTAGTACATTTTCTTTATTTTGCTTTGAAAATCAGTTAATTTTTCACACAGTGAAGTACATAAATTCAACTACATTTAAAACCTTCTTTGAATAATGCAAGGTGTCTCAGAAAATGAACAGCATATTTACAATTTATGATGTATTATATAACATGTAGTATATTACCTTTTATGTGTCCTATCTTGTATAGTTAATTAAATGTATACTTTATGCAGTTTATCTAAATAAGCTTATGTAAATAGCACTAGTGATAAAAAAGTGTTTTTTTATGTTACATGTGAGCTGATTCTAGTGTAGTCATCAGTCTCTCTCCTCTCCCAGAATCCCCTGACCTCGAGGCAGGCTTAATTCCCAACAGTCTGCTGCTCAGTGATATTCAGGGGTGTGCTACGCTGCCCGTACCGCCTCTCCAAGGTGGCACCTCGCAGGCCTGCCTGCCGTACCCCTCTGCAGGGCTTCCTGAACTCCAAAGCCAGCTACAGCCTCCAGCCCTGGCTGAGCATGACTGGAGATGCCTGGCTGACCAGCATCATCTGGCCCTAGGAGAGGCTTTGGAGGCCAACAGCCAGGTGTCTCACCGGAACTGCTGGAGGCAGCGTGTTTATGTCGACGTCATCGAAGGATGAGAACGTGGCACGTGGACTTCTCACTGTTGTTTTATAATGGAGGATTTTGTGTTCTAATTTACAGCTGCATCTTACATTGAACGAAAGGAAGGAGGAAATAGCATCACTACAGGAGCAAAACATTCAACTGAAGGAACTGGCCAACCAGGCGAAGCACCTGGCCTCCGTCCTTGATGTAAGTGCGCCTGTAATGTGAGCGCATGGATTCCTGGATGATGTTTGTAAACATTGCTGATGTAGAAAATGTTCTCTTAATCGTTGATCCTCATTGCAGTATTTATCTGTCAGAATTAGTTTTAATCAGCACAGCATCTAAAGGACAAATACAATTTTGAAACCTTTGAATATTTAAGCATCTTTGGTTTAAGGATGTCACTGTTTGGTGCAGGAGTGCGCAATCCTATCCGCAAAGGGCCGGTGTGTATGCATGTCTTTGGGATAACCTGTAGGTTAGCTGTTCAAATCCAGGTGTGAGGACTCTTCAGCCAATCAGTCCTCTAATTAGTAATCTCATTAGGGAGATGCAGCGAAAAAACGCATACACACCAGCCCTTTGCGGATAAGATTGCCCACCCCTGGTTTAGTGCGTGAGTTGTGTGGCGTTTTTGCTATTAAATAAAACAACACTAGATGGCAATGTTGCGCCAAAGACACGTTTTCACGAATAACGGGAGCGATTGGTGAGAATGTGCTCTTCCTTTCTGTAGAGGTTGATGACTGCTAGAGAGGAGCAGGCTGCACATTTTGTTCCACCTGCCAGTGACTCTCCACTAAGATGTGGCGCTAAGCGGAGGAGGCTTGAGGACCAGAATGACCTGCATTCCAGCTGTGAGGACATGGACGACATCCTGAGGGACATAACAGAGCGATGCAACGCCATGCTGCGGAGGGACACCCCACTGCCGGCCACATGTCGAGAGGAGAACGAGGAGGCAGCTAGCCTCCAGGACATGGAGACCATTAACATGTACGGATCATTCACTGGGATAAGGACCTCTACTCCACGGAGATGCACTCATATGGAGGGCAGAGTTGTGGAAGAGGACTCTGCGTTCAGGACCTCCATCAGGGACCACTGTACTATTCGAACACTGACTTTTCCCCAAGGGCACGCCTTCACCTCCACTACTCCCCAAGGGGGGTACAGGTTCCGATGGGTCCCCAGTTAGGGCAGACAGCCTGCTAGCTACATTATCCAGAGCACTAGCACTTGGGCACAAGTCTGTGTGTGGGTAGCATGCACTGCCACACTGCATAAAACCATCCTTCTGGAATGCATGAAAGCCTTTTCTACTCAGGTTTAGAATGCCCTTTGGAAAGGGATATTTAGGGGGAGAAGAGCTTGGGTAATTCATCTTGTCAATCTGAATTACATTGATTTATACTATTAATTTGTTTCTAAGTTTGTAATGATTTATCTTTAAATAGGTTTTATACTTTGTCTTTACCTGTTATTTTATATAAAAAAAATATCCTTCTAAATAGTGAAAAAAATATTAAATAAAATGTTTATTTTACACTAATATGAATGCTGCTGGATAAATAATTACCTATTTATATGATGTTTACATTTATGCTTGTTCCATGTTTCATTATTGAGAGACCAGAAATCAGTTTGTTTAAATACCAGTCGTATTTATTAATTTTATTAATATTTGGGATTTTTTAATACATTAACAATTTTTTACATAAATAAATGTACTCGTCAAAAAGTGTGATATTATTAATGTTATTACATGTGTTCTCATATTTTAATCTTCTTGACAAGCAGATCAAATAAAAGTCCTCCGGTATCGTGATGGTTGACTTGTCCTTTGCCCTAAAAATGACTTGTTCATGCGCAATGTAAGATTTTGCTGAAATGACTGAAACTGTGACACACTCCCCAGTTACAGAATGTAACAACACTGCATATAAAATGGCTCTGTTCGGCCAAAGGGTGAAATGTGAAGAAGATGTGTGTGTGTAGGGGGGGGGGGGGCACCTGGGATTTTTGTTTTGAAATCTAACTGGCATAAAAGATAATCTGGTTGATATCTATATCTGGAATTTCACAAAATGGTAAAAGATTTGATTCACACCCCTATCCAACGGCAGCTATGATATTCACATAGCATTTCCTGTTGGTGGGGCCCCAGGCATATTTTTACACTTATTTATTTAGCAGACTTATTATTTATTTATGCATTTAACAAACAATGAGAAAGTGGGGTCGGTCGGCGGGCCCCTGGAGCATGTGGGCCTGCTCAGTGGCCACACAGTCAAATCACACTGCTGACCACAGGAATTGAACCAGTGACCATCTGATCACAGCACACTTATGCCACTGAACTGCATGCATATTGAGGCCAGTGCTGTCCTCCAGTCAATAATGGATCTCAGCTTCTCTGCATTCTGCTCTTGTGTGGACATCTGGCATGAATTTTTGATACTTGCCCTCATAAGTGTGGCACCTTACTCTTCAACGTTAACCCTGTACTAACCATCACCATTTACTAACCATCATGATTGACAGAGAATGTACATTGTTATTAAATGCACATGACCCTACTGTTATATACCAACGCAGTCACAAATTGTGAACTATAAAGCCACTTACAAAGATTCTACTTACAAAAAACCCACAAGGCACAATACACCTGCATAGATTCTCTGACAGCTTCTTCATTGTAGCATACACAATGGAGGTAATTCAGAGTATTGGAGACTAGGAGAGGACTTTGCCTTGTGATGCATGTAGAACTACCTGCAGCTCAACATCAGTCAGACAGAGAAGTTGGTGCCCTGAGATCAGTTACCATCCAGGGGGAGGAAGGCAAGGTAGCACAGTATTGAGTACCTGGAAGTTCATTTTAATGGCAGCCTGGACTGGACAGACAACATAGTGCAAGAAAAGTGCTGTGCAGGAAAAGGCAGTGCAGACTCTTCTTTCTGAGAAGGCTTGTGTCTTCTGAAGTGTGCAGCACAACCCTGAAGATATTTAACCAGTCCATAATGGCCAGCATACTTCTATACACTGTAATCAGCTGGGGAATTAAAATCAGTTCATGTGATGATAAGTACCTGAAAAAAATCATTGGGAAAACATGTTCCACAAAGGACAGACTCTGAAGCCACAAGAGGCTACTGCAAAGAGAATGACAGTGGCAAAATTGGGAAACATCATGAACATTTCTGCCTGTCACTTCCATGGGGAAGCGCTGTGGTGCTATGCAGGGGTTGCTGGCGATCTTTTCATCTTTGCTGTCATCATGCACTGCAAAGCCTCCTTCCAACATGCCCACTTTCACCCCAGCCATAACAAGCCAGGACAGATTTTTTTTAGAAATCTAAAACATCCATCCATTTCCCAGCCGCCTCCAGTGTAATCGCTCTACCCATCTCATTTGGTTTACTCCAAAAGTTGCTCTCCAGATAATTTCATCTTGGAGATGACAGTGCTGGCCATATACACTCGCCACATGTCAACCCACAAAAGAAGAGTGACTTCAGCTGGAAACTGTGGAATTGTAAAGATAGTTTTCAGTTTAGATTGGCTTCAAGAAGCCAAATATGTGTTATGTATCTCAATTGTTAACATAAAAATGGGTACTGCTATATTTGTGTGTCTTCATTGTTTTTTCAACTCTTAAGCATTGCATGTCGTCTACAATGTATATTTTCCATGGTGCAGTTTCCTTAAATAAGTTAATGCCATGACCATATCATGACCATATGGAATATTTCCAAAGTCTAAAAACAAAGACGATCCAGGTACCACATATGGTCAGACTTAAATGAATCCCATTGAGACCCTCATCAAAGACCTTATTAGAGAACATTTTAAGACCTGTGACCAGGAACCACTTTTTTGAATAACCTAAATTATGATACAAGAATAGCCTGCAACGACTCATGATTCCCATTCAAAATCATAAAACAAAGAACCTGTACAGAAAAAAAACTGAGATTTAGTTTTGCTGCCATCATGTGGTCAAGAGCAGACTTGTTATGTGACTACCGTCAATTAATCCTTACCAGTATAAATGTTTAGTATTTCATATTTTTTCAAAACGACCCTCATCAGGAGCAGTGGTCTAAACATGAATGGATGGAGGTTAGTATTGTGCAGATGAATTTATAGGTAAATCGTTTTTAAAGGTTTACACAAATACAATAGCAGAACAAATAAAGAATGTTATATGCTATCATAGAACTTGATTTTAAATTATACATAATGTTTACATATTACTATTGTTAAGTATTTTCAGTATTTTACATCACAATCTGTATTTTCGTTTAACAAATAAGACCCCTGTCCTTCAGTTCACTAAAAATTCAAGATCGAATACAACCAAGTGAATACGAAATAGAAATGTGAATAATGATTATGCAAAATTTACTGATTTCGTGCATTTCTCTGAGCATTGTAATACACGACGGACATAAAAGTTTAGGTAACGATGGCTAAATCAATTGAGTAGGATCCCCGAGTTCGGAAGGTGTGGAAATGACAGCTCTGACCGTTAGAACAGTCACCGCCAAGACTGCGAAAATGGCGCTTCCAAGCTAGTGGCTAATTAATTCGTCTGCTGCCAAACCGGTAACCTCAGCAACAAAAGCCTAAACACAGGGGAAAAGCACATCAGTTAATCCGGTGACAGCCATGGCGCAAAAACCAAAAATGTGGCGCGTAACACCTAAAACCATTGCTTTAAGAAGAAAAAAAAACTTTTTAGGTACATTAATTTAAATACACGAATGTCGCTATTTGCCATGATAACGACGAGAATAATAACATTAAAGCACTAAAAATAATCTTATGTTTGGCTTATTCATTAATGTACTCTTAGGAAACAGCATCAGCAGGTCAATCAAGAGCACCTGTCGCCAGTTTGATCGCGAAATAGGCGCCCCGAACACATATGGATATGGCAGGTGGCAAATCAACCGTTCCGCGGCTTAAGTGCCTCTTGGGTATTGTGACACATTGCCGTTAGCGGTCCAGTTGTTCAATCCATTTCCACTTTACACTATACTTTAATCTAGATTCCAGTTACACTACCACATAGTATATTATTTATTCTTATCGCGATAGACCTCTTATATGGAAATTTAGAAGAGGTAGCTACTTAGGACTATTAAAAACGTGGATGCTGTTTTACCATCTCATACAAATAAAGCGCTCTAATCAGCGTTTTAGTAACACATAACGGCCAGAAATTTAACTTTTACGGTTTAATAAAGCGTGCACAGTTATTTATTACATTATACATCATTTATTGTCAATAAATTCCGTTGTAAATCCCAAATAATAGGCCTAATCGGACCAAAGCAGATAACCCTAACCCTAACCTGTTACATTTTAATGGTATGGATAATTATGTTAATAAAATATATCAATGGATTTCCTTTCCTAGTTCTAAAAGTTAAATTCATTTTTGGTTATAGGTCATTATTTTGTGTTTTAATCAAACTAAATCATAGTTATGGCCATCCTGCTTCGTACGAAAAGTCGCTACAATTTACGTTGAATTATTACAAATATTGCACATCAGTTTCTGACATTTGGACACTTATAAAATGCTAATTATATCCCGCGGTGCTATTGTTCAGTTTGGCGCAACTTTTGTCTTTTTTAACTTAAGGAAGTTAACATGAAAGCGTAATATAGACTCTAAATATTCCATGGTTTCCATGGTAATCGCCGAGGGAATCCTTAGATGTGACGCAGCCACGATTCGTTCTCTCCAATAGCGTACGAGGAAAGGTGATTCCCGCGACGCGTTCCGCCCTTCAGGTTTATTTATAGGGTTTTAGAAGCGGCTACATGCTGCAGGTGCAGTTGGACCAGTCACAGTAGACTCCAGCTGCCTAGACTTTAGTTTGTAGAGTGAACGAAGTCACTTTAGAGCGTAAAATTTTAACTTAGTCTTTAAGAAAGCCTTCTCCGTTTGGGCTTCTCCGGAGGAATGGAATGGAAGTTAAAAAAATATTCCCGTCCCAAAGTGAAAACAGAAGGAGCGATGGTTTTGGTAAGTTATATCTTGATTTACTGTGAGGCTATTAATAATGCATCTCATTATTCCAGTGTACGTATAGGGATTGTATGCTCTGTACAAAATGTCTGCGCGTGTGCTTCCCCTCTAGGCAAACATTATGAGTACTTTTCTAAAGATTTTTTCGGTTTCAAAAAAAAATTTCCCTTTGTTTTTGCTGTGAAGGTAAGGCTCTTACATATGACTCATGGATGAATTATACTTACAAATAAAGTGGCGCAAAAGAGTTAAATACGAGTGAATGCGTACCTATACTCTTTACCTTTGCTTCTCCTGATTTTGTCCTTGATCAAAACTCAATACTGTTTAAGTGTATGTTTGTCATTGGAGGGCAAATGGTTAATAAGATTTGCCTTACAGAATCCATCATTTATGCAGATATCGCAGTATGGAAGCATGACAATGTGGCTCTGGTGGTTCTTGAGTGATTCACATCTGACAGTGAGACCCCCTCCAGTCAGTGGCCTACTTTGCTCTGCCATTGACGTTGTTACTTTAACAGGATTTCAGAACACAATGAAAATATTTAAAAAGATAAGGGGAGGTGGACTTCTTATATGCTGTGCCAAAATGTATAAAATTGTATTTGAAGGTTTTGAATATATGCATAAACGGCATTTATAGAGATGCAAGTGTATGTGGTTGTATGACAAAACATTTTGCTATAATCCACTATGCGCCTATACGCGAGTTTGAACATATGAATATCAGTGTCTCTTTGCAACGCCCCAGCTAACTGCCTATGTACGCATGTGTGCTTTTGTGGGGGAAACAGGTGAAAGCTTCTGATTAGTTAACAAGCAGTGTTAGCTTGTGCTTAGTTAATAGGCAGAGTATAGCTCGCCGACCGTCAGACTTCTCAGCTCAAGGTACAGCTGCCCCCTAACTTCTCAACTTGCAGCCCCAGACCTTAAGACTACACCGAATGACAATTCTCATGCAGACAAGGGAGTGTCTATCCCCCAAATATAAATGTGGTTTATTCCTCTGTCAGGTGTTCTCTTTCAGATATTGGAATATACCATTACTCAGGTAGGGCGCACCTCCAATCCATCTCTGTTCTTTATTGATGAGCAACTGAAAGGCAGTGTCTTGTTAGCTGGTCTGGATTTAATTTGCCAGCTTACTTTTTACTGCCATCCAGCAGCTCGTATAAACGCCGCCCGTGTCAGGAGACACCAAGCTGTACTGAAGAACAGCTTTATACTTCACCTGTTGTCTAATGAATATGGATGGAAACGGTAGCTTTTTCCAAGGGAAAAAAAGATTATAGTACCCTGGTTTTAGCACATAAACTGTGGTGTAAATGTGTGATACTGTGGAGGATGAGCACAGACCCATATTATCATTACGCATTTATGAGGAACCTACGCAGGCAACCCAGGTGACCAGGTAGTACAATGTTAGCTGGCTGTGCAGCAGCCTGCCAGTATGTGCACTTCTGCATCAAGACATGCACTTTAACAGCGGGTCTGCAATGCAGAGAGGGATAGGCAGCCTACTGCAGGTGTACGACGCGCTATGTGGTACAGGTGTGAAAAGTGCGCTCTGATCTGGCAGTGTGGTGTTAGCTGGCTGTGTGTGTCTCAGCTGCTGTACCCACTTCCACATCAGGCCGTTGCACCCGCAAGGTCAATCGTTGAGCTCATCTCTCCAGTGAAGGTGTTGAGGTATAATGTAGCCTGTGCATGGATGGGCGACGAACTGGTGCAATGAGAAATGGTGTGGTTATGGTTAAGGTGCCGGTCACTTTGGTCCACATGTGTAACATGACCCATTGTGATTCTACAGAACATGTGACTCTGCTATACTGTGATACTTGATACAGTACAAGCATGTGATTCTGTGACAAGGGCATTTTAAAACCTGAATGAAACTTTTTATATAGCTCTGGAAAAAAATTAAGAGACCATACTACACTGCTCAAAAAAATTAAAGGAACGCTTTGAAAACACATCAGACCTCAATGGGGAAAAAGTCATGCTGCATATCTATACTGATATAAACTGGGCAGTGTGTTAGGAATGAAAGGATGCCACAACGTTTGATGGAAATGATCAACCTACAGAGGCTGAATTCAAAGACACCCTGAAAATCAAAGTGAAAAAATGATGCGGTGGGCTGGTCCATTTTGCCGAAATTTCATTGCAGCAACTCAAAACTGTACTCAGTAGTTTGTATGGCCCCCCGTGTGCTTGTAGGCATGCCTGATAATGTCGGGGCTGCTCCCAATGAGACGATGGATGGTGTCCTGGGGGATCTCCTCCCAGATCTGATTCAGGGCATCATTGAGCTCCTGGACAGACTGAGGTGCAACCTGGTGGCTTTGCATGGATTGACACATAATGTCCCAGAGGTGGTCCATTGGATTAAGGTCAGGCGAGCTTGGGAGCCAGTCAACGGTATCCATTCCTTCATCCTCTAGGCACTGCCTGTATACTCTCGCCACATGAGGCCGGGCATTGTCATGTACCAGGAGGAACCAAGGACCCACTGCACCAGCGTATGGTCTGACAGTGGGTACAAGGATTTCATCCTGATACCTAATGGCAGTCAAGGTGTTGTTGTCTAGACCAGCGGTTCCCAACAGGGGGGTCCCGGCCCACAAGGGGGCCTCAGCGAGCTCTGTGGGGGGTCGCGTCATA
>JABFDZ020000044.1:20477463-20491095 GCA_019775955.2 Pollimyrus isidori | reverse complement strand
ATTTCATTAACACCAAAGCAGTTGAAACTGATTAACAACCCCCTTTGCTACTTAACTGACCAGATCAGTATCCCAGACATTTTACTGACTTGATGCTATACTCTGACTAAAAAGTGTTCCCTTAATTTTTTTGAGCAGTGTATTTTTAAAACAGTCTGCATTTTAAAATTCTGGTTTAATCCTGGTTCTGGTAGCATCTGGTTGCTTCCGGGTTCAAAATTTCTAAGACAGCAGTGTGCAAGAACAAGGTGAAGTAGGAGACACTGGGAACAACCAGAAACCAGCCAGTAGAGGGCAGAAGTGACTTTACATTACCAGAGATGATCATTAACTTAATCAACAGTTTCTCATGAACCGGAGGATGATATCAAGTGACCTTCCAAAGGAATGGGAAACATTAAGTGCAGGTGTGAAGTGCCATGCTAGGACCATTCATATCAGGCTCCTAAAAGCAGGACTGAAGTCTCATAAAGCAAGGAAGAAGCCCTTCAGTAATGACAAAGAGAGAGCACCAGGCTGCAATTCTCAAAAATATACATATTATGTTACTAACGCACACTCATAAACTGAGAAATGAGTGAAACAAAAATGTCACTGTGGTCTCTTAATTTTTTCCAAATATGTATATAATACACATTAATCTGTCCTTAAGGGCTTTTATAGTCAACCAAAATTACAACTGTACACATTATGGCCATGTTGTAATAATAAACATCCCTGAATATGCTTTTATTTCTACATAAGACAAAATATATACCATTCATCTATTTTTAAATAAGTGATAGATGGCACCCAAAACATGATGGGTTGATAATATCCAGATATATGGTTTCTGGCCCATTCAGTGGAAATGGGAACACAGGCTTAATATTTAAAGGCCGTTTCTGAAAATCCTCACAACAGAACTGCTTTGCACAGCAGAACTCTGTGAACACATTGGCGGGTCGTACGGTACGGCTTATTGAAGACCGTACTGTTTCCCCTTAATTATGCAGAGTGAGGCGAAATAAAACTTGTTTGCAAATGTGACAATACTACTACTCCTTCATTTTGCACAACTACACTTACATTAATAAGTTTTACAGGGTGCAATATTCATGGGTGAACAAGAGAAAAAGCCTTGCAATGTCAACATGGATGTAAAACAAGCTGCCAAACAAAGTAACCAAGGTGCTGTCATGCACAGAGTGTGAAGGAGCCAGTCAGGCGGAGTCTCCCAGATTGACCCGTGCAGCGGTACTGGGTCCTGTACAGACCAAAGCGCACAGACACAGATTAGTGCTGTAGGAGCTCAGAATGAGGCCAGGGGGGATTGAGGGGTCAAGAATCATTTGTGCATAAAGGGATGTAATTTCAAATCCATCTACTTAAATGTTGTTAATTTCCCTGTAATCATTTCACAATGATTATGACATCACAGGTACAGGTGCCCAGATACCTATGCTATATGGTCAAAATCTCATTGCCATTTTTCCCTTTGATGCTGCTCTGTTGAAGACTGCTTTGCAACTTCTCATCTGTATTATGGTTTTTCAATATTCCATGGTAAGTCTAACTAAACAAAAAATAATACAAATGCCACAGGACAAAATGACCACATGTAATATGATTTAAAAGAAAAACAAAACAAGTGGAAACCCCTTTTAAAAAGCAGTACAACCGGACAGGACATACAGCATCCTCCACAAAACTGAGGCGGTGGCTCAGAGGGCTTCAAAGACAAATAATTAAAAAATCCCACCTTCAAAAGGCAGAGAAACAAATCACAATAAGTCCATCCAGAATCAAGGGGGCTGCTTATCAGAGCTCCACCCTCTTCTTCAGTATAATTTCTCTTACAAGGGCTGATGCCTCTTTCCGGATTTGTTCCATAGGTTCCTCAGGTCTCCAGAACCGGACCACCTTCCCTTCTGGATTCACGAGGAACTTCCAGAAGTTCCACTTTGGCATTCTCTGGACCGTGTCTGGCACAAGGCAGATGAAGGAAAACAAGTGGTTATTTTTCACATTTCAGTAGTTTTTTTTTTAGACCTGCTCATGCAAGACACGCTTGACACGCAACTAGAACTAACAGTATCGAAAAGGTTAAAAATAATTATTAGTTCAACAGAGTAGTTGCTTCAAGGTGGTTTGGCTACCTGTGATGTATTTAAACGCAGGGTCTGGTTCGGAGCCCATTATTTTGATCTTGCTAAAAATAGGAAATGTGACACCAAAGTTAGACTTTGCAAAGGCTTCGATATCGCGACTGGATCCAGGTTCGGTGTCCCCGAACTGGCCGCAGGGAAACGCCAGAACGTTAAAGTGAGACGTGCCCAGCTCCCGATGCAGCTCCTGTAAAGCCTGATAATTGCTCTCTGTGTGTTCGCAGTGGCTCGCCACGTTGACAACCAGGGACGCCTGTGAGAGAAAATCGGCACCCGTAAAACTAAACTGCACGCCGTCGTTTTATTTATTTATTTTTTGCTTAATAAAATACAAAGTATCGCCTAACCCGTGGCCAGTTCATCAAAGCATTTCTAACCACTGCTGCATGCACGCACGGGTCTACAACTTACTTTTCCTCTGTATTTCTCCAAAGAAACTGTCCGGCCCCTCGCATCCAGTACATCAAACGAATAAAAATCTTTAGGCTTTGTGGGTTTAAAGACTTTAGTCTGTAGCAAAAGCAATGTGCCCACGCATATAGCTGTACTTAGAAAAAAAAATAACTTTCGAGCTTTTGAACCCGATGATTTAACAGGGTAACCCAAAAGCGGCTCCATTTTGAATAATGGAGAAAGGGCCGGGTGGGATTTAAGGATTGCGTTTCTGTGAGATCAGCGGACAGGCATCACGTTACAAGGAAAGGCTAAGAAAATTCCTCCTTCATTGTAAAAGCACATTAACACATTTTCCTATCGGGATGCATTCTCAAAAATATTTTCTGTAATATTACATTGTCATACGGAAATTTGTCTCATAAAACGACGAAGCCTACGTTATCTTTCCGCTAAATTTTGATGTGGAATAAGTCAGGCAAAGTTAAACTTGCAATGTTTTTACAGTATTAACTCAACGATCACTTAACAACAGCGAGTTTGAAATAATTACGTTTATTTACATGATGATCATGTCCGATACCGCAAACTAGAAAAGCGTTTGCAGGTGGATGACTGGTTGGACGGGATAATCGATAAAGAACACATATACAGAGTGCTAAAACTATTGCAGAGTGTTTAGATGAATCTGTAGTTCTATTAACGAATGTGGAATACAGATTGAACGACAAAGGGGAAAATATAAAAAAATGTAAAATGCACATATTTAAAATTTCATTTATTAAAATGATTTTTCTTCTATTCATAGAGAACCACAGATATATCATATAGACGTTTTAAGAGGAGGATCTTGAGTCGGCTAAGTACTGAATTCCCTGTAGCGAGCAGCCCGAAGACCACTAGATGGCAGCACTCCTACATCACAGAAAATGACACCGTTTGTCAAAGGCTGCTTCTGGATTCTCCGCCGCGTTCAACCTTACTCACTGAAGTACGTCTGGGTGACCAGGAGACACTACCTACCCCAGGTTAGAGTCGTCTTGTAGACTTACTTTTCCCATACACCAAGAAATACATGTACACGAAATGATATCAATAATAACGGTAAAGCATACATTTTTTGTAACAGACAGCTAGACCCAAATCTCTTCCTAAAACAGAAACTATGGAACTTTACAACACCAGAGTGGCCAGTGTGCAAATTAGTAACATGGAACTTCCTGTAACACATAAAGGAGAATTTTGTGACATTTGTGTTAATTCTGTGAAGTATGTTGTTCTTCAATATCAGTGCCATAATCAGAGTATTATAAATAACCTGATCAAATTTACATAGACACTAGCTGTTTAGATTTTTTTAATATTAGGATTTTTGAAATGATTTTTTTGTTGCCTCATTTTTGGTGTAACATTTTTGCACCTTTTAATTTTTAGCGCATTTTTAACTTATAAAGTTTGCTTGGACGTTTAAAATGAGACAACCAAAATATGTAACCACTAAGTACTACACTAGTACTATAATTCAGAACTAAGTTTGTATCCCTTTACATATGTAGGCCTTTTTGCATGTCTGTCATTTTAATGACCTAGTTTGATGTTTCAAATCAAGGCTACAAATTTGTTGATTTTAATGAGTTACTTCCCACACAAGAAAAAACAGACATTGTGGGAAATGCTAATGGAGGCCTCAGCATCTGGCATTTTCATGAGTAAAAAAAACAATTGCTCTACAATACAGTAGTAAAGAGTGAATACATGTGCTTGTCATCTGACTTTGTGTGTGTGCACGTGCGTGCGTGCGTTCGTGCGTGTGTTTGTGCGTGTGCATACTCATTGAAGTGTGCCCTTCCATCCACCTTTCAGTCACTCATCCTGGTCAGGGTTGGGGGAACGAAGAGGAAATTGGATACTGAAAATAAAGACATTCATTTTGGTACCATTAGTAACCTGCTGCTATGTAACCTCTCATTTGTGTGGTCAACAGATGGAGAATCTCCTCTAGATCTTGATAAAAGAGGCCAGGATGTCAATGTTAAGTCTCTGCTTGAAATTTCACGCGAATGCAGTGGAGGGCAGAGTGATGCTCTGAAAGTGAATGAGCAGGTAATGAAAGAACATGAAAGTTGAGATAATCGGTGTCATTGTTTTAATTTTTACTATCCAGGTAGAGTCTGAACAACATCAGTCAGATTGTGCTTTGCGGAGCACATGGCATGATTCTTCAGTTGTGAGATATTCTTTTATAGCATGCAGACAGAGTTTAAAAGTGGGAAAAGCTTCTGTATCTGAAGGTCGTTTTCTCCGAACAAGGCCAGCTGTCACCTGTAACCTGAGTTGGATAGATCGAAGTAAAAGCACAAATTCTTGCTCTGGATTTTTTAGTATCAGAACTATTCACTTCTACTTGTAACTCAAGTGCCGCACTGCTCTCCATTAGCTCTTCAGCTTTTGGCTAACACTGACAGAGACTCCAGAAAGACAATTTCTCTTATGAGAGATCCAAATCAAGTGCATGTTTATGACTGTGGCAGTAATATACCGAAAGGTAGTGGGGGATATGTTTACATGCTAGCCAGAAGCCTACAGTAGCTCATACCTCACATGCATCTAGAAGAACTTGTTTTAGTGACATCTAGCAGCATCTTCCTTCCCCTGGATCTCTCTGTGATTTTATTTTTTTAAAGTGTGATCACAATCTCTGGCGATGTTGAAGTAGCTGTTACAAGCATACCAATTTACACAGAAGCCTTGTCACGTCAAGTCTTGCCCAGTCAAACATTTCTAAGCATTTTCTCACTGCCCTACTGTAATTCCGGACAACTCTCCACTTGAAGCAGCATTTGAAATTGTTTCTTGTCCACAGGATTGCATTTGGAAAGAATCTGAAGGTGATGAAAGTGAGTCTATGAGGAAATAGGCCAGCATTTACGTCATGAGTTTCCCAAAATACTTTAAGTTCACCTTAAGGTCAATAATGCATGTTTATATGGTCTTGTTTGTACAGTTTTACATATACACAGTATGTTTCAATGCCACATGCAAAGATGAGGTAAGAATTATGGCAAAGGCCAGAGTTAGATTTAATGCTAGACCTAGAGTTAAGCTTAGGGATAGAGATGTCATCAGGGTTAGGTATAGGATAAGCTTTACAACATAACTTAGGGTTGAGTTTAATGCTAGATCTTGGGTTAGGATCAGGGTTAGAACTAGGGGTAGGGTTATGGTTGTTATTTGGGTTAGGGTAAGGATTGCCATTAGGTTTATGGCTATAGCATTATGCTTAGGACTAAGGTTAACTTTGGGAAGGTAAAGGTTACAGAGTTACAATTTGGTTTGATACTTAATATAAAGTTTGGGGTTTAGTTCTAGGCTTATGGTTAAGGTTATATTGGGCTATATTTATGGTTATGCGTGGCTAAGAGTTAAGGCTAAAGTTAGGGATGGGTCTCAGACTAACAGTCAGGGTTTGTGTTGCTGCCAGGGCTAGGACTAGTGATGGGATTACATGTTTTGTTATGTTTATCTATGATGGCACCTTGTAAACAGCGGTATTACTACACTGCGTTCAGTTAACCTAATTTTACCTTATACCTGTATACTAGTTCAAGTATTAAAAAGCACCTTAATCACTATGGCACATGATATTTTTCTAATTGATTCTAAATTAATCCATAAATTATTATTTGAAACTATTAATTATATAAAACTGTTAACGTTATACTGCAGCACTGTCACCATTTGAAACAGAAATGCGCTTTCATCCTATATATAAAAACACGAAGGTGTTAGAAAAGATGCCAAAATTTGGTAAACGTATCCCTTGAATCTTGATACCTGCATGTCTGTAGTTAGTAGAAATAATGTGATTTTTTTAGATGAACTAACGACGACATAACTAAGTGATGTGCACCGCTGTGTTTCAGATCCATGCTCTACACCACTGCCCTTCAGTGTCATTGAGACAGCTCCCAGCATGCCTTGCGGTGTATTCAAAGCAGAACGGCAGATGGCAGTCCCTGGACTGCTGGATGACTACTGTAAGTTAAACACATGCAGGGATCCAGTTGTCATGGGGAAAAAAAGAAAAAAAAAATCATGCAATAATGAAGGGGCTTCTCTCCCAAACGTCATGCTCCCAGAGTCCTTGAGCGTGGTTAGGAGTCATTAAAACTATGCTCTGCTGAGACGTTTGGCACAATAAACTTTACTATTTCATTATGCAAAGTGCAACCTTTTTCCGTTTGTTGTGACAAAAAACCATACTCTTTGAAAATGCACCACCCCCCACACTGTCCTCCTAAATTGTTATGTGTAATTTCACTCATGTAAAGGAAAATCTATTGACTATACCAGGGGTACTCCACTGGCGAACTCTGGATCTGGACCAAAACACAATGTAGTTCAGACTATGCGATTAGTCCTCTCCCTTCCTACTTGCTAAATGTTATTGCCAGATTTTAATTGTGCGCCTCCCCAGTAAATTTTGCTATGAAGGACAAGCTATACCCCCCACCCCAAAAATTTGACCGCCACTATCGAAATATTTTTACAACATGAGCACTGAACACATGTATGGTGCAAAAACAAATACAGAACCACAAGTACTGAAAGAAAGCAAGCTTTGTGATTAGTGGTATGCACACCATGAGATGGTTAAGGAAGTGATTAATATACTTTATTTGATTGCTTCCTGACCTGAAAATACCATTCTATTTACAGCTGCATCTTTAAAAATAGCTGGTTTATGAAAACTTTAAGATTGTATAATGTGTGTTGAGCTGTACCTAGATTTGTTCATTGAAGTAATCTTATGCAATTTAGTCAATTGAGTAACATGTTGTCTTCAGATCTCAACCTTCTGGCATGGAGCGAACAGAATATGGTTGTACTCGGCTTGGCCTCCTCAGTGTGCATTTGGAACGCCAGCACTCAGTCGCTGCAGGGGAGCCTTCGCTTAACGCCCCACTCCTCTGACCTTTTTGGCCCTTCCTCCTGTCCTCTGGTTTCTTCAGTTGCCTGGAGTAAAGATGGCCAAACCCTTGCCATTGGGAAGAGTGATGGGGAGATTCTGGTAAACCTGTCACTAAAGTCTCAAGCTGCCTGGAATTGTCTCCTGTCTATTTAAACCCAAAACTATGCCAGATGGAATTCTCCTTTCTGTCCCGTGCTATACTGTACAGTTGTTCTCCAGCCATTTGAAGTCAAGAGTCTCTTTCTGAATTGGATATGAAGGGTGATATACCAGTAAAACCTCAATGGACCTTGGTCTTTTTGCAGCTGTGGGATGTGGAACGCAGGACCAGCCTTAGAAAACTAACAGGACATCTATCATTGGTGGGGTCCTTAAGTTGCAACCAGTACATCCTCAGCAGGTATAACTGGGAGTATTTTGTTGTATGGATTTGCCATTTCCTTTGTCAATTGAATAGCTGGTAATTCTGCCATCATTCGCTATATAATCAAAGGCCTCGTGAAATCCCAGTCGAGGGACGATGTCAGATTATGTATAAAGAGGCAATATATGATGTCATATTATGATGAATGATATCAGTGATGGACAGGCTCACCTACTTCATGTAATCGGTTGTATCTCTGATAGTGGCTCAGTCCTTGGATTCATCCATCACCATGATGCACGGGTGGCTAGACCTGTGGTTGGTTGGCTCCGGCAGAAAAAGGGCATTTGTGGTCTGGCGTGGTGTCCACATGGGAGTAAGCTGGCCAGTGGAAGTACCGACGGCCTCCTTAGCATCTGGCCTGATGATCCTGGAGCTACAGGGAAGTGTTTGCCAATGCTGACCATATCCCATCCAACTGCAGTCAAGGTGAGATCTTAATGCAAATAGACACGTTTGAAAAGTATAAATAGATATAATAGAGTGTTTGGGATCAGTCTTAATCTAGGTGAAAAGCGTATTTTAATGAACACATAAGCTTTAAGGTTTGGCTGACTCGATCTGTACTGTCTGTAAATGTGATCATTTCTTGTTTGTCGCTAGTCAAACCCTTTCATACTATCCATACCAAGGCCCTGTTTGTCATACAAGCACATGTCTGAGTACTTCAGTACGGACTACATGTATTCCTCGCCACAGGCCCTTGCCTGGTGTCCTTGGCAGCTGGAACAGGTGGCTGTTGGTGGGGGCAGGCAGGATGGGGCCTTGAGGGTCTGGGACACTCATACAGGAGTCTGTCGGCAGTCAGTTCAGACACACTCTCAGGTGGGAGTCTGTATGCCATCACAGAAGCTCTTACTTGTAAATGCCATCTGCGGCTAGTGTAATTAATCCTGTTTCTCTGTACAGCCTTTTCAAAAGGTGGGTTTGATCAACTGTTATGTTTACTAGTTAAGTGTATGACAGAATCGATGTTGCTATCTCAGATATGTTCATTGTGCTGGTGCCCAGCCAATGAGGAACTGCTCAGTGGTCACGGGCTTCCCCAGCATCAGATCACCTGCTGGAAGATGCCGTCCATGAGCAGAAAAGCTGAGCTGTACGGTGAGTGTGCTGTGAGCTCATACACTCACTGACACATATGTGTTAAAATTCTTACTCATCTCTCCCTTTTCCATGGGTTTCATTTTATACTCAGTGGCAACATGTCAGCAGGGAAACATCCTTTTCTTTGATTTACCACTAGAGAGGATGTTGTGGTCAGACAGACAACTTACATCCATTCTGTATTATATTTATATAATACATTACAATGATAAGTGGGGCATGTTGCATATGGCCAGAATGATTGTTACAGAACATGTTTTTTTTGCATATAGAACTTCCCAATTTCATAAAAGAAATGCCATGAAAGTGAGTTAGAAGAGAAATAATGCAGTTTTGCCACATAGTTTGGGTAGACCTTAGGTTCTCTCAAACCTCAAAATGGCTTTGCTGAGGGTATCAGTTTCACGGTTGAAAAGAAAATGTTACCAGAGTGAGACTGGCATTGCTGGCCTCTGCTTGCATTACAAACCTCGTTGTTTGAGAAAATGTTTTGTAGTATAATAAACATGGTATGATATGAGGTGAATATCGTCCCTGCAGTGGTGTGGTTGTTCAGTGGCGGGATCCATCGCATGATAAATGAAGGAACCTTGAGGAAAAAATTAATATAGTTTTTAGTTTGGTGGTTTGGGTTTATGCTGGTGGTGTGACTTGTGCCATGTGGTTGTCCAGTTAAGTTTGAAATTAAAATTGGTTATCTTGTTAGTTTGGGATTTGATAATCCCAGGAGCAGAAGACTGTCCACAGGATAAGACCCCGAAATTAGGCCTATAAAGAACAGTAATAGACAAAATTTACTCAGAAATGAGATTCATTCACAAGTCGGTATTTCTCCACCCAGTCCTTGGGGACCCCCAGATAGTCCACATTTTTTCTCCTCCTGGGAACTGGGGGGAAGTAAAAATGGGCACTGTCTGGGGGTCCTCTAGGACCGGATTGAGAAACACGGTGTTAAACTACTATTTCAGTTAGTATTTCAACTGCTATTAAGACATTTATTAAAAACTTGGTTTTTACATAAGGGAAGAGGGTCAGCACCATATGTAGCATCGCCTGTCATTTTCATTCTGCCAGGTCACAGTGGACGTGTCCTGCACCTGGCCCTGAGTCCATGTGGAACTCGCATCTTCACAGTGGGCTCGGATCGCCAAGCCTGCGTGTGGAAGCGTTTGGACCAACTGATCTGGCCTCGAGAGGACTCTGATGGACATTACTGTGAAAATTGACAATGCCATGAGACATTATGAAGATGTTATGAGAAAATGAACCCTGGGACACAGAGCTGTACCTGTAGCTCAGCGTCACCATCAGATAGGAAAGAAACATGGCCAATTAGCGATGCAGTTTCTCACCGCTAGCCTTCAGATGCTACTTGCAGCAATGCATGGTGTGATGCCGTCCTCGTGGTCGGACCACTGAGTCAAACCCACCGGTGGTCTCAGCTCTCTTCGCTGTTCTTTCCCGTAAGCACACCCACATTTCCATTCTCTGCTGATGGTAAATTGTAGTCTTTGGTCGCTGCTTACATATGCATGTATCATATAAAACTAGCCTAAAGATCAACAGGCAGTAAATGGAAGATTAAGATCAGCATTTTAGTTTTTTTTTTCCAGTGAGGCTCAACAGGTTCATGTTTATAAAGAATTAAAATGCAGTCTTACTGAGGACATAAGGAGGAGATTTAGGAGTTACTAAGCCTCTCATGTGCTACTAGGAATTGAGCGTTGCATTGAGACCCAAGTCAGCACGGCATGTATGACAGCCTGGACAGGCAGCAATTATTATGATTCATGGAATCCCATTTTAGATTTAGTTTTAGAGCTAAACACACAAACGGTCACTATAATCAAACTTGTTTGCTAATTACTATCAGCTTACTGTCACTCATTCATAAACATGGACCCAATAAAGTTACTCAGAAATTAATTTCAAAGCAGTGACACGTGCTTAAAAGTAATTTTTTAAAACAGCACTCACGGACCCAGCTCCTGCAGATCTATCCCCCTGCCGAGCTTTGCTGCAGCCTGGATTTAACACACTTGATACAGATAATCAGACCCTTCAGTACTGACCCATATGGAAGCAGACTCTCAGCCATCATTGAGGATAATATTTAACTAGCAGAAGGAGGATAATGTGCTGTTGGCATAGATCAGATCATTCAGCAGGAGTATTCCAGGCTCTATTACCTTTTATCCTTCTGAAAGAAAAACTAAAACGTGTAAATTGCACTATGAATTCAGAATATAATATTTATTTAGACTAATTTCTTTCTAAAACTGAATTTCTGTAAAGGGGCATGATGAATAGTTGTGTATATATGTTTTTATTGCATGCAACTGAAAGTTACTTTTTACTGCTGTCTGTACTGTCAGCAAAGCAGCATGCTTTGTATAGATGTCTGAATTCTCTTTAAAGTATGAAGGAAGTAATTTGCAAAGTTGCTAACTTGTGGCATGAGCCGGCCCAGGACGTGCGCATGTGTGTGTGTGTGTGTGTGTGTGTATTCTCATGCTCATGCTGCATTTGTATGGGTTTCCTCTGGGTACTCTGGTCCCTCCCACAGTCTATAAACATGCAATTAGGTGAATAGGTGACTCTAAATTGCCCAGAGTACGTGCAAGTGTGCCTGCACGCCCTGTGATGCAGTGATATGCTGTGCTTCCTGTGAAAGGCTTCTAGCTCTCCACAACCATACACCAGATTGGAGGATATGCAAGATGGACAGATGGACACATATGCATTTCTAATATAAAAGACTTTTATTGTTCAATGACAAGGCAAATTATCTCTTAACTTGGCATACACATTTATTACAGTTATGGAAGTAGCTTTGCGTTGCATTGGAGTTAAGCGGGTTCGCCAGGTCATAGTGAATATCTTGTGTAGAAATACATTCAGCATCATTCGTGTCGCATACATGGGAGTGGGTTGGAGTGGACGCACAGCTCTCCTGCTTTATGCAACCTGACTTTCACCTATGCGGCTCCTCCGGTAACCTTGTGGATCCATTTGAGGTATTTGCTGGTCAGCAGAGTGTAAACTCCAGGGAAACCTCTCGTCCCAGAAGAGACCACGGCGGTAAAATTGCCGTTACATATGAGTGGCCCACCAGAGTCCCCCTGGGGCAAGAAGAGAGAATCAGAGAAACACCCCCACAGCATAATGCACCACACTGCCTTTTGGTGCCATGGGAATCAATCCCTACAATCCGTGTCGCCCTCTTTCCAGTGCTGAGCTGGACCTTTGGAGGACAGTGTAGTCGCTCGGTAAGTCTTCTCACATACTCATTTGGCAGACGTTTAGCTACTCAGCAACAGGATTGAGGCTGCAGTTGACTTTGGTAACAGTGAAAATCCTTAGCAACAGCAGTTGGCAATTAGGCACCTTTCCTAGAAGAATTTATGCAGAATCACCCAAAATACATCAACCGACCTGCCCAGTCTGGGCAAACAAAGCATGTGACATGAGTATCTTCACCAATTCAGAACCAGAAGCCCTAACTTGCCAATAAAGGAGAACTATAAAAGCGTGGCCGTTAATACCTTGTCGGTGTCCTTTTCCCCTTCGTTGTCCCAAGCACAGATGGCGTTGCTGGTGATTGCGACTTTACTTTTCTTGTAATACTTTTGGCACTGCTTTCTGTTATAAACCTTGATTTCCACCTCCATCAGTTTGTCTGAGGCTCTGTTGCTGTCTTTGTTGTTGATACCCCAGCCAGCCACTTTGCAGGGTGTATTGTCTCTGGTATTTTTTTGGACATCTTTCTCTTTAGTTGGAAGTGCTAGTACAGTTATATATTTACTTGTAGTCACTGGTTTGTTCAACTGTTAAATGAGAATGATGAGTAATATTATACCAAAATGAAACACTTCTTCCTTGTCTAGTGATAAAGAAATGATGCCACCCCAATTAACAAAACAAATTGCAATGAAACGGAAACCATATAAGCTTTTGGGATGTATTTTATTACTTAAGAGTGGAAGTTCATATGTACTTTACCTTCAGCAGCATCAGGTCATGTTCACCGGTTCTCTGATTGAATCCTTTGTATGGAAATGCTTCTGATACCAAGAACTGCTTTTGCTTGTTGTTTATCTTGGAGATCGCATGTGTGCCCAAGATGACTTTCATACCCTTTCTGAGGAAGGCAGATGCCAGGGGTGGGGTTAAGGAAAGGTCACTCAGAAATCTCCAAAACATCACTTTTACATGTGGACCTTCCCTACATTTGGCCGTGCATATTACAGTGTTGGATACTCACTCCATGCAATGAGCTGCAGTCAGAACCCACTGTTCTTTGATCAGTGCCCCCCCACACAGACGATTCTCCCCCCTCACAAGAGCCATGAAAAGCCAGGAGTGATTCTTAACCTCTTTGCCACCAATAATTTTGACGCACCTGCCTTAAAAAACAGAAGATGAATTTAAGGAAGCACTTCTTTACGCAGCGTATAAAGGTTAGTTGAGTTAAATCTGTTCAGCCTCAAGCAAAGTATACAGGTCTATAACATTCTAACAGGTTTGGATGCTGTTCAACGAAATAGTTTCTTTAGCATTAGTTCTAATACAAGAACTCGTGGCCACAG
>JABFDZ020000044.1:20451374-20464445 GCA_019775955.2 Pollimyrus isidori | reverse complement strand
TTGGTTACTGGTTAACTAATTATTTAAGTAACTATGTACTACTACATTATTTGTGCCCCCTCAACTAAAGTGTTACCGTGATGTCTCCTCAAGTAAAGTGTGACCCATTTAACATTTACATTTAGCATGTATAATTATATTTAGAGGGTAGCATGGGGGCGCAATGGTTAGCACTTGTCTTACATCTCTGGGACCTGGGTTCAAGTCTTTGCCAAGGTTCTATGTGTAGAGTTTGCATGTTCTCCTCGTGTCATTGTGGGGTTTCCTCCAGGTGCTCCAGTTTCCTCTCACAGTACAAAAAACATACTGAGGCTAATTGTATTTGCCCATAGGTATGTGTGGATGCTGTGTGAGTCTGCCCTGCAATGGGTTGGCACCCCATCCTGGGCTGTTCCCCACCTTACGCCCGTAAGCTTGGACCCCTTACAATCCTGAATTCGACAAACAGTTTCGGAAAATGGATGGAAGGATTTTTATTTAGCATTTACCTTTAACACATGTATACAAGATATAAGAAAAGTTAAGGCATGAATTTACATGAATCTCTCTAAATGTTTGTAGAAGTGACAGCTGAAAATTGTAGTGCATTGTAGTGCGTTTTTTGTAGTGCTAAACTGGGCAGGATTATAGAACGTGCCAGATTTGACAACTGACACCCTATAGTTAACTACCTATTGTTATTACTTATGTGCTATGATCAGTGTTTTGAAAAGACATTTTAAATTTTGATGTTTCTAGCTGTCATATTTTTGAAGAATCGAAATGCAAATGGAAAAATTTGCAGATATGATTTTATAATGATCCGCGATGTAACCAGGGGTAGAGCTTAAGAATTTTTACTATCAGCCAACCTGTGATGCTCCTGGGTGTATGCAGGGCGAATACAAGCCAGTCCAGACGGGAGTACAGGACAAACTGGGGTTTATTTGCACGCACACGGACATAAACACTTTTATGCCGCGTCTGCCGGAACAGACGCTGGCGCAGACTTAAATGCAAAGAACAAGACACAGGACTGGCGAGCGGCAGCGCCTCACAGGTGTAAACACTGGGGTAATCATGGGAGGTGGCAAGGTGGGCGTGGCATACGAGGCTGGAACAGAACGGACGACGCGGTACGTCGCACAACCCAGCTAGTTCTGTAAAAATATAAACTAGTGTTAAATTTTTTGCACTTGCCCTTTGAACTTGGCTCAGATGAGTGGACAAACTTAATTTCCATCCTTTAATATAACAGCTCATTCCTCTCCCATTGTAGTGCTATCTCACAGTGTCTGGTGGACCGTCGGGCACGGACACGGGCAGCTCATACCAGTGTGGCGCCTGGAGAGGTGGGAGCAGGCGTGGCAGTACTGCCGGATGCACTTTGTGGATCTGGTGGTTGCAAACACTGAAGAGCAGCTGGCCACCTTGCTTGGAAGTGCTGAGCGTGAGACTGGTAGCTTCTGGATTGGGCTGCGCTATAGGGACCCGAGTGGCTGGAGCTGGGTGGATGGAAAGGCCTTGACCTACAGCCTGTGGTACAGGCCTAGCCGCGGAGACTGTGGCACTATTGAAACCAGTCCGCCAGGAGCCCAGAAGTTCCTCCCACAAATCTGCACGGAGAAGCGGCCCTTCCTCTGCCAGGGTGAGCTCTCCAGGTTTTTGATCTTTCTATTAACCCACCTTGCGTAGAACACAAGTAAGGGCTTTTAAGAAATGCTGATAGATGCTCACGTGTCTACCTTAAGGAGGATGCATCCTGATAGGAGGCCACCTAGACACCAAGGACCTGGATCTGTGGCTGGCTAGATGTATTATAAGATTTAATTCTGTGATTATCTGAAGTGACCTAATTGAAATCATATGTTCACCTGCTAGTTGTAAAAGCAAATGCACACAGGAAGGGCCCAGCAGTGCTACGATTACTGTACTGGCTAAGGGATTTGATAGGCTTCTGGGCATGGACACAAACTCCTTATCGACAGAACCACACATATAAACAAAGGATGAATGTGTACAACCATATTTTCAACATTTATTTTGCTTACATAGCACAGTTGGTTGGAGCAAGGCCTGTTAGTGTGCTGCAGAGCTGATCCTGTACCATTTGGATTAAAAGTGCTCTTCCTTAACCACAGAGCCACCTGCCTGCTTGAGCTGGTTCCACAGCCCACTCTTGTTATCTACTCTCCTTGAATTTGTTGATGTATTCACTTTGGTCCTGCTTTTCAGGGCCTGTTCCTCCACTCAAAATTGAAGTTGGCTTTCTGGGGACAGCCTGCGTGAGTCTGAGCTGGCTCAGACCTGCCCCCATGCAGGGTGTCCAGTACAGCTTCAATGTGAGCTACATCTCTGCCTCTCAGGGGAGCCGTATGTCCTACTTGTCAAACTCCAGCTCCACCATAATCTGTGACCTGACTGCCGGAGACACATACAACTTCTCAGTGTCCACAGTCATGGGGAGAGCTACTCAGAGTGACCCAGCCTCTATCAGTGTCCTTATGCGTATGTCATGCCTTGTTCTTATTTAATGTCCCTTATTTAAAAACAAATTCAGTTTGCCAAATTTACACACAGTTTGCTCACTTTCTCACACACGTGCCACATTTAAATATGATCTCCTCAGTCATACGCTGCATTTACATATGATCTGCTCACCCTCTCACCCATACTCAATTTCCATACGATCTGCTCACTCTCTCACACATGCCACATTTCCATACGATCTGCTCACTCTCTCATACATGCCACATTTCCATACGATCTGCTCACTCTCTCACACATGCCACATTTCCATACGATCTGCTCACTCTCTCACACATGCCACATTTACATATGATCTGCTCACTCTCTCACACATGCCACATTTACATACGATTTGCTCACTCTCTCACACAAGCCACATTTACATACGATCTGCTCACTCTCTCAGATGTGCCACATTTACATACAATCTGCTCACTCTCTCAGATGTGCCACATTTCCATATGATCTGCTCACGTTCTTACACATGCCACATTTACATTCCATTCATAATGCCATACTGGTGGAAATTCCACAGCCACCAATATCACTTTCTATCTCTTGACCAAATGTGCACCCCCACTGTGACCAGCAGTGTGCTCACTGTAGCCATTTTTTCACTCTTGCACTGTCATCTTGATTGAGCAAGTTCTGAATTATCACAGTGCCATTTCCTCACTAACACTTATCGTAAACCTCCACAGTTAGGCTTCACCTTGATATCACAAAGTAAATATGTGATTTGATATGGTAAATACAGATGTTTAAATACTGTTATGGTGGATTTTAACGGTGTACATTACCCTGACTAATTTTCTTTTAATGTGTGTGGTTTTCCTCTAGGCTTGGACCCACCAGTGAATGTAATGGTGGAATCTATCAGCTCAAACTCTGTGACTCTGAGCTGGAGCTCAGGATCCAACAGGCCATGCTTGTATAATGTGTCCTACTGCTCACTTGATGGCTCCCACTCTGGCTTTAGTGTGAGGCCCGAGCACAGCAGTCATGTGACCATTAGCAACCTTTGGTCACAAATGGAGTACAACGTCAGCGTCATGGCTGTCAGCCTCTCAGGGGCCCAGAGTGTTCCTGTGACTGTCTTTCTCCATACCTGTGAGTGTACTGCTTGCTCTTTACCATTAGTCTGTATGTAAGTGCCAACTGTACTGTGTGATTTCATGAACTCCTTCTCTCTCAGGTTCCTACAGCATGACATTGGCTGCCATCACATCTCACAGTATGCCGTTTGTTTTCTTCATGCTGATATTATGGCTTCTCTATCAGATGTTTAAAACTACGAAAAACGGTAAGTGAGAAAGATAGTCTACAACAAGCATCTCAGGGTAGTTAATTTGGAATTCTTAGCTTTATACTTGTTTTTTTAGCATTGTGTAATGATTTTTTAACAATGCGAATATGAAAAGTTATTTGCATATTCAAATATTGTGTTTAAGGAATTCCACTAGAAAATTGTGTATGTTATTTTAGTCACTACATGATTTCAAAAGCATCAGAAGAAATATTTTTGCTTGAGATGCTAAATAACCAATACGGTAAACAATAAACACAAGAGTGTTAGAATTGGCTCCAGATTCCCCCTTTCATCCTGAATAGGATAAATGGTTTCAGAAAATGGATGGATAGACGCATGGATGGATTTATGGATGGATCAATATTGACATAGTCCACCAGGTGGCAGCACTTTCCATAGATTTCCAGCTCCAAACTAAGAATTGCATATTATTATATAACAAGCTTAGTTGTTAGAATCTTAGCTTAGATCACGTTGGCTACACTGTTCCGGAGTTGAAACTGGCATTGTTTTTTTTTCTAATAACAGGACCACAGTAACGTGCTGCGGTTCATAAATTGTCACCTTTAAAGTTTTCTTTTCAATTTTCAATTCAGTTTGTTCAGTTAAGTTTTTTTATATAACACTTTCAACTACAGTCATTGTCACAAAACACTTTACATGTAACTGGCACACTTTTGTGGTCTTCTAGATGATAGTGTTGACTGCTTCCTGTACGGTAACTTTCTCTGTATAATTGTCATCCAGTGCTTTTCAGTTCCATTGGACTCTTTACAGTCCATGGGACTCTTGTCCATGGAAAATGTGTGCACTGGGTCACAGTTTATTAATTATCTAAATTATAAGTATGTATTAACTGTGTAGGTTGTTGCAAAGTTCAATGTGAGAAACATGTTATGAAATTAGCAGCTCTGTATAATCAATCAATCAATTAATTAATGAATTGGCTGATTCATTAATCAATGAAATGAAGTGAAGGGTGCTGTGATAATTTTGTTGCTTCGCTGTTTCTTCCAGATGACTCTGAGGAGCAGTACTCACAAGAGACTATGGTTGACTTAATCCACCAGTCATCATAGATCCATTTGTTTACTCTTTTCACTGAGATTCCTATCTACTGGTTACCTCATTTGCTGTCACCAGCCTTAACCCTATGTATAACATATGAGTTATACCCAGTTAGACTGTGTATAACCCTGACTCAGTCATGAATGTAAAACTGAATTTTGACTTGTTATTGGTAACACTTTACTCAAGGGGGCACAACTAATGTCCTATTATGCTATTACTTATATATTAATTAACCACAAACTCAGTCTTAGTTAGTCTCAGATACATACTGATGACTTGTTTGATCATCGTTAATGAATCATGATGTATCTTTTGTCTCAAACAATCACTATAATTACTACTCAAACCGTTGTGAACTACTGAAGGAACAAGTTTTTGTTACCAATGAAATATTGATCTCATGTTAGTTCATCATTGATGAATCATGATGCGTCTTTCATGTTAAGCTGCTAAATTTGTACATGATTTGTACTTCAGTAATAACTGAGTTACTACTAAGTATTTGGGTCCCCTCAAGTAAAGTGTTACGCTGTTATTTAACTGTTAGCTATTCTTTTTGCACAATATTTCTTGTTGTTTCTTTTGCTGCTAGAAACCCAAAATGTACTGTGTATTTTTATGTATGAGTGGGATGGCGGTCCAGAGGGTACCATTGTCATCTCACACCTCCAGGGCTGGGGTTGGAACCCCTGCTTCGGTGTGTAGAGTTTGTACATTTTC
This sequence comes from Pollimyrus isidori, assembly GCA_019775955.2. Taxonomy (NCBI): domain Eukaryota; kingdom Metazoa; phylum Chordata; class Actinopteri; order Osteoglossiformes; family Mormyridae; genus Pollimyrus; species Pollimyrus isidori. The sequence continues at coordinate 20,458,837 of JABFDZ020000044.1, read as the reverse complement.
CTCAAGTTGCTTGGGTTTCCACTGGGAACTGTGGATTCATATGCAGTCCTATTGTATTTATGTTGACTACCATGTCTAAATTGCTCATAGTATGTGCATGCATGTGACCTGTGTACCCAAGCCTTGTCCCCTATACTTCCTGGGTAGACTCCCTATGACTCTGACTATGACGTGGTTGGAAGATGGATAGGTCAAACCAAAGTTCAGTAGAAACCGCTTATAGTGATGACAGTTATAGTGTTCAACCGGTACTATGAATCAAAAAGCTTAGGACAAGAATCAATCATTCTTATAAAACTTCTGTCTCTATAATTCAGTATTGCAATCAAATAGTCCATTTACAGTTTTCATTAACTGCATTGTACCTGTAAAGTTTGGTGGAGGAAGGATAATGGTATCGGGTTGTTTTTCATGAGTTGGACTAGGCCCCTTGGTTTCAGTGAAGGGAACTCTTAATGCTTCAGCATTCCAAGACATTTTAGACAGTTCTATGCTTCCAATTTGGGGAAAGCCCTGTTCCAGCATGTCTGTGCCCCAGTGCACAAAACAAGGTTTATAAAGACATGGTTGGGTGAGTTTGGTGTGGGAAAACTTGACTGGCCTGCATAGAGCCTTGACCTCAACCGCAATGAACACCTTTGGGATGCACCAGAACAGAGACTGCAAGCCAGGCCTTCATGTCCTACATGTCTGATCCCGCAAATGATCTTCTGGATGAATGGGGAAAATTTCTACAGTTGCACTGCAAAATGTTGTTGAAAGCCTTCCCAGAAGAGTGGCAGCTGTTTCTGCTGCAAAAGCGGGACCAACTCCATACTGATGCCTATGGATTAAGAATGGGATGTCATAAAAGTTCCTGTAGGTGTAATGACCAGGTGTTCCAATACTTTTGTCCACATAGTGCATATTTAAAATCCAAAAAAGTGTGGGCTGAATTACCTACTGTATACTGCTTATTTTCTGGACTGGTATTAAGCTACTTCCTGTCTGTCATAATACAGCCAATTTCTGATGAGGGAAAAGCCTCATATCTGGAAAACATATTTATTACATTTAAATGTTATTCTTGGTACAATACCAGGATGAGGTTTTTATTGAAACCGTTTGTGACGTACACATTCTCAGAAGCTTTCGTACGATTCTGAATAACTTTTTCTGTGAGAGAAATAAGATAAAAACAGAAAAATAAAAAATGGTAAAATATATAAAAGAAAGATATTTAGTATTCTTTGTTTCTGGGGCACTATGGTGGGGCCGTGGTTCGCCTGCTGTCTCACACTATTGGGACCTGGCTTCATCTGCGTGTATGCATCGTGGGGTTGCCTTCAGGTACTCCAATTTCCTCCCACAGTCCAAAAACATAGTGAGGTTAATTGGAGTCGCTAAATTTACCGTAATTGTGCACATGTGAGTAAATGGTGTGTGAGTGTGCCCTACGATGGTTTAACACCACCCCCTGGGTTGTTCCCTGCCTTGTGCCCGTAGCCTCTGGGATAAGCTCCAGGCCCCTCATAAACCTGAATTAAATAAGTTGTTACAGAAAGTGGATGGATGGGTTTTTTTGTGTAGCTTTTTTGATACATTGTATCCCTTCAGCAAAGAAACCCTAACATCCTATAGCACTGTGAAAATATGCTTTTCAGTTTAATAAATCTTTCCAATGTACAACTATTTTGGATCATATTGTTTGTTTCAAAAGTACCACATTTATATTTCATCCACATGGGTTTTCTTTGAGTCATGGTGAGGCTGAAACTTTGTGGTGAAATGAATGTTCCCCAAGCATTTTGTAGTTCTTCACCTTCACTAGAGATAACGCCAGTGATGTACGGTACAGAAACAAGTCGTGACAGGAATGTTGATGCTCCTGATGGGGCTGAAAGACTCTGGAATATGATCTCTTATAAAATGCACTGATGTTACAAGTAGCCATCCTGCTGAAGAGTGACAGAGATCATGTGTTTGAATTTTGTCACTGCAGACCAAAAAAATTATCTGAATTGACTGTAGACATTACTCACCATTGCTCACAATATAAAGAGTACACGAAATCTAAATAAGACTTTTTTAAACCAGCAGCTCTGTTGTAGCCTATTGTTCATTTTTTAAAATATTCAAATGCTTGATATTTGACATTTAACATATTATTCAGAAGTACAACACATACAGTATACATATAAACACCAACCAAAAAAAACCCAAAACCATATGCGTATATTTCAGTACAGAAAGTTTTTATTCTCCTAAGGACTGACCTGTACAGCATTTATGGACACCATGCTGACAGTGTGGCACCTCTTTGTCCTCCGAGGCATTATTTAGGTCAGGGATGAGTGTGCAGACTGAGAGGTATAGAACTCATCCTCATCCTTCAAGCATTCCACCCACAGTACTGTACTGAATATACAACGGGCAGCATATGATGCGGCGTTTGGCCATTTCTCCGAGCAGCCAACAGATGTCGCTACTATTGAAAATGTGATCTTTTGTGATCAGTAGCGTTGTAGTAGTGGCATGCCTTTAGTGTACTCTGCTAAGCATTCATTAAGAAAACCTGCGGTAATCCATGTATTTCAATCTAGATTCATTATATTTAAAGATTCTTGTATTACTGAAAATGAAAAGCAGTTAAACAAACAATGATAGGCACCCTTTATCAGATGAATGATATCACATGTATCAGTACTGCCACTGCAGGAACAAACCAGTATGAGATCAGACAAGGCATTTTTTTTTCTAAAGTGGTGCAATGTTAAGCATAGTGATGGTAATACAGGTTGGGTAATTACACACTGACCTAAAGGAATTTGCACGCATACACAAGCTAATGATGAAACCTGTTGTTATGTTGTGAAATCCTGATGACACAAACATGGTACCCACTTAGCAAATGATTGCTCTCAGCATGTCATTAAGAAACATACTTCCGTTTCCTCTACAATTGGCCATCAGCCACTGACAACGTTAGTAATGGTTTTATTCAGCCTTACAAGGAATTGACAGATTTAGAATTGCTCATTCAGGTCTTTCTAATCAATGTTTTAAACAACAGGGTTAAGATGATTGCAAAACTGTAGGTCTCTAAATTGTGGAATTCTGCAGCACTGGCTCACATTTGTGACAGGAAGGTACTATAACCAGACGCAAAATGGTTTGCAGAATCTGTAAACTTATCCCAGCCTACTAAACCCTCTGGTGACCTATGGACTAGGCTGCGTATGTGAGTGACAGTGTGAGTGGATTTGTTTCTACTTAGGGAAATTAAAGAACGCTTAAAATTTAGAAAGAAATCAAGTTTGACATCACAGTAAACATAACTAAGATACAGCTCCCAAACTCAACCTTAACCTAAATAGCTTACTAAAATAGTTACGGATGTCTGTTATTATTGTTTTAAAAATTTAAGGTATGTGATTGTGTGGTTGGGTGTGTTTGTGTGTGCGCATGCCTTCTGTGGTTGCTGATTGCTACTTATTCCCCATTTCCGAAGCATGCTTCTTCACCAATGACAGGAAATGAACCAACTATCCTGTGAAACTCAGAAGAGAAAAAGGGCTAATATTTACTAGAATGTAAACCTTCAGAGTTTACAGCTGGCTTGCTTTCTGACTACACACTAGCCGGTTACATAAATTTAGGCTTACCCCAATTATATCACCAGTTACTGAATGCTCCAGACTATTTCCTGTTAAGCTTTTAGAATTTATAACCCATTCACATAAACTATTTTTCATTAATCTCTACAGCCTGTTAGTAATGACTAAATAGCTAAAAATCTCACTGATGATTTTGGAAAACTGAATAAGTGACAATGGCATCCTCATTATTACCAAATTTTGTCTGCTGGTGAAATTGCCAATGAGCCTTTAGAATCTCATTGTAAACAAGAAGCAGTCTCCGGGGTTATACAACCATAAATGGAGATAAAACGAATCACCCCTGGATGATTTCCAGTTACATGTATGAAAACCTTCACTCATTTCCGCAACTTTGTTGTATTTCTTTTTCTTGCATTATCATTTATTATCCTGGGCAGCTGGCTGCTATAGGCCCAACCCAGACAAACATTTAACTGACATCCTCTTACACAATTTTAAAATGTTTGAACTTGTTCTTCCAGGATATAACATCATAATGTAACCCTCGTGTATCAGACCTGACCATACACTGCAACACTGTCTGATTTTAGCAAATGGTTAAAAAGGATAATTTTGTAAGCGTATGCTAATGACAGTATTGCCATGGCCTTTCTTGTTTGTGTATAGCTGCATAGTTTCCTGCAGACCCTGTTATTGTGCTCGCAAATTTACCACCATCCAGACGGCAGCCTGTACCTGTTTCATTTCCCTGCACCATGTCAGGCATGAGAACGATGAGGAATCCTGGAACAGCTCGATGTCCTGTTCCTCTCTGTTTGGGTTCAGGTCACAGCTGAGTTTCAGGCATGTTTTGGTCACGGAGCAAAGCAAACAGTAATGTTTTTCCATTGAACCAGTGGCCGATCTCTGACCAGGGGCTTCCCTTACAAGGTGCCGGGCAGCAGTGACACAATGCAGGAGAGTCTACTGCATCATTTATGTGGATCTTCCATTTTTTCAGTTTAGACCGAAAACTCTCTTGACAACATGGAAAAAAATGCATGGTGAAGAATGTCAACAATGTAAACAGCCTCTTATATTTAGCTTGCATATAAATATTTGATGACACAAAGCCCATTTTTCTATCCAGCCTTGAGAGACCTAAATGACTAATATCAGAGTGCAGAATCAAAATATAATACCTGGATTTTACAGAACTGTGAGCATCAACAGACTGGATGTGAGTTTCCTGTCACTCTTGCTGACAAGCAGTTGATTTAGCTATAAAATAAATACAGCATAAAACAGAATGCAAAATTGGCGAGTGAGCGAGTGCAGATGTGTGCAGAGATAAACGTATGACAGGGGTAGGCTGAGACCTTACTCTGAAGAGCACATTGGGTAAGGTGAACCTCTGTTAGGCACGTTCCTCAAAAGCAGGAGCTACTTCTGATCCTAACAGCTCTACATTTTTTTCTTGGGAAAATTGGCTGATTAATACCCCAGAAATGCTTGATGGGAGTGTTAATATTGACCTTCTGTGTGTCATAGAGGAAATTAAACAATGAAGAGTTAATCAGTAAGGAAACTGCACCTAACAGTGGGTTATAAGCTTGCACTGGCTGGAAATGCTTTATTAGTGTTTTCTCCCACAACACTTACTGGGAGGAGGGGAATGAGAGGAGAAGCCATATTTGCTTTTCTTAGTTACACTAGTGACCACAATTGTGGAAACACCTAGCATTTTTGGCATGACACTGTAAAAATTTAATTGTTCCCACAATTTTGGCCACTAGTGTATATTTGCCTGGGTGATACAGTATGTGTTACACGTTAAGTCATTTTAGTTTTCACACTTGTTTGAAAATTGGCCAGTTTTTAAAATAATATTTTTAAATAATAATATGTTTAATACTTCATATTCTTTTTAGTCAATCTTTCTACTCAGCTATAAAATTGAGCTACGCAATCTGTTATTTACCTGGGAGGATCTCGCCAGGTTCTGTCAGCCAGAGTCCTTTTCTAATCGAGTCTGACTCTCCTGCCTCATGTACTGGAATATTACCTATAAAAAGAGAAGTGGAGTGTACTGTGTCATATATTACATATATTACAGGGCCATTGTTAAGTCCCTGCTAATAACTGAAAAAATTCAGAGAAAAGCAGGAAAATGTAGTATGACCATATCCATTTTGTTCTGTGGCACATACGGTATGCACGGTTAAATGCATCTTTGTTAAATACTGTCCCAGTTCTTATCTTCAGGGATTTTCATTAAAATCTGTATCCCCCCATGATGTCCTATGCAGTCTGAGTTCACTTCAGAAGTTCACGAAGGAGGTGACTGAGGTACAGTGCCTTTCTTCCTGGCCAGTTTTCCCCACCACCTCCCCCCCAGAATTGTCATGTGGCCCTTCACGGTATTGCTGGGCCGGTGAAACTGTCAAATCATCTGTATGGATCTTTGGGAATCACTAGGCCAGGCATCCCCCTAATATTATTACTGAAAATACTACTACTAATAATAATAACCTCCTATAATCTCTGGCTAATACTGTAGTCTGATTCTCAACAACCAGTCCTATTTCAGGCACTTGACATGGTGAACACAAGGAGAAATGATTTCAACTAGTAATTATTAATGGAAACTTCCAGGGCAACTCAAGAACTTAAGAAGTTACATCATCAACTTCTCCAGACTTTACGTGGTTTGCAAGTCAACTTTACGTGGGTTTGGAATTCAGCCTACGTTATATGGGTTTATGTTTCAACCGTATGCTGGACTCAGATTCCTCTTGAATTTTTATTACTTTCAGCTATGATACTCTATCCTGACTACCAATATCCACACATATATTCACGGGTGATCTCAGTGTCAAATCTCATTATTATTACTCCATTCTGTTTATTTTAAATTATTGACCAGGGATCTTGAACACATATTTTTCTCTAATAGATCACCAACATTGCTACAAAATGTCAAATTTTTTCATTTTATTTCTGTGTTTCCTGCACTGTAACTTTTGTTCTTCCAACTAAATCTTCTGACCGCCTGTGACACAATTTGTGATGTGCATATCAGAAGGGTGTGCCCACTTCAACATGAGATAGGCAAGCAGAGACAGGGGCTGGAATGTCAGAAGAAAAATCTTATCAATAGACTTGATGCTTGTAGTGAAGTATGTCCCATCAGGAAAACGTAAAAACATTTCATTACCTTGTTTGTTTCATGCTCTCTGTGCTCATTGTGGCATCTCCTTTACTTCTGTGTATTGGTTACTTTTGCATTTTTATTTTGTTTCTTAGGAGATGTTTTCATCCAAATCAAATTTTGTGCCGCCCAGTTACAGTTTGCTAGTTACCGGTTACTTTTCCACTGATTGTAGTTATTGTGAAAAAAGCAACCTGGAGGGAGACACAAGCTGTTGATGGAATTAAGAAGCTGATAAAATAGAAATAGCAGAATCCCAGCAGCAATGGCCTCCTTGTTCAGCCAGTTTGCTGAGTCTTTGAGCCAAGGTATGTTGGGATCTTCTAAACAGTGCTAGAGCCTACAGATTACATGATGCCGCAGGAACAGAAATGTCAATATCTGCCCACAGTTCCCTGTCAGGTGACCTTTGTAATTCTATGAAGTCCTTTGTGCCCAGGAATGCTCCAGGCACATTTATACCTGTGCTCTGCAATTACGCTCACCTTTTTCCTGGAACAATGGAAAGAGTCACAGAGGCATTTAGCCGGAACCTTCTCTCTTTGAATAGACAAGAGGTGAGGCTCTTCACCTGGCAAAACAAGTTAACCTAACTAAAACTCAGGGGAAATATATAAAACATCCACATATGCTTTCTCTCTCTGTCTCTCTCTCTCTCTCTCTCTCTCTCTCTC
>JABFDZ020000044.1:20441247-20451274 GCA_019775955.2 Pollimyrus isidori | reverse complement strand
CTCTCTCTCTCTCTCTCTCTCTCTCTCTCTCTATATATATATATATATATATATATATATATATATATATATATAGCACATATATATAGCATATACATATAGCATATACATATATATATTATGTGGATATATTCGTGAAATGGTTCAGTTTATGTTGTTGAAAATTTGTGGTAACAAATTATTGTAGGTCACTCTGGATAAAAAAGTCAGAAGTACCAGTGGAAAATATTGGTTCAAAACTGGTGTATCATGGGACACATAAAAGGTATGGGATCCAGCCAAGGGATCCAGGTCTAATTCCCAGGTGTAATTAAAAAAAAATCTTACCAGCATTTTAGGCAGGAAATATATCCATTCTTGCGCATTCTCATTCATACACATGCACAGAAAAACACTGGCGAAGAGAGTGACAGTTAAAATACTTTTGGGCTTGATTGTTTACATACTGCATTCGGAAACTGAAATAGCTAACCAGCAGCATTGCATTACGACGCTCCATGTCTGCTCTGTTTGGAATGCACCCGCTCACGAGACGTGACGATAAATATATCCCTTTCCCCCATGTCTGTCTTGCATTATGTCAAAAGATTCAGGCTCTTTACTCAGGTATAGACACCTCATCATTCTCAAAAATAGTTGTTTACAAGCCTCATACAAAAATATTTTTTATGGCACAGGTGTGACTTACACATGAGTTGCTGATTGTTGAAACCTCCCAAAAAGGACGCTAGTATTTTCTGCTCTCAGGTCTTTAAAGTGGTATACATTTCTGGTGCAAAACACTTTGGTGAATGATGCCATCACAGATTTTAAAGAATCTGTGCCACAACCAATGGAAAGTTCCATGTTTCCTTATAGGATGAACAAAGACAGAAATTAACAATGACAGAAAGATGAGAAGATGGAGATAGCTGAAGTCCACAAAGCAAAACAACCTTTTAAAAATTTATTTACAATACACTGCTTAATTTGAGCAAATTGTAATAAATAAATAAATTAAATGCAACAGGTTGAACTTCTTCATGTACATTTGCACAAAAAAACATCTACAGTAAGACATAAAATATGGTTGTTCAATAAATAGTTACAAATCAATAAATAAAACTTATGGTACAGTACTTCTAAAAATTTGGACTGAGAAGTTTCTGTTTTCTTTCCGCTGCTCTGGAGTTCATACCTTCTAGTGAGTGAGTTTCTTCACCTTCTGGAAATACAAAACACACAATTATTATAGGATGGTTATCAGGAATATCATAAGGCTCCCTTTTGCCACAAATAAATGGCAGTAACTCATTAACGAAGAAAACTGTTTTGTAACTTGATTATAACTGTCTATTAATGATTTATGAAGTGTTACAACCTAATTAATAATCTGATTATAAACTGTTCATAAACCTTTTATAAGGGTAGTCTTATTGTAGTGGGACCAATTTCACTAACAAAATATAACCTAAAACAATTTTCCAAGACACTTTCTGTGGTCTTCTTCATTTCCAAATTTTAAATTCAAACCACAGATAACAGTGATGCAAAACGTAATCTGAAGCTGAAATTTTTCTCTCACTGTTGTTCTCAAACAGTCAATATAAATGCAATGTGACATAATTAGCACTGCGATTTGTCCTTGTGCTCATTTCTCTTTGTTAAATCGGAAAGATTACTAAACAAACGCATATGGTTAATTACACTGACAGTAAACCGGCTTAAATTACATGTACATCCCATCGGCGTTGCCTAGAACCTCACCTAATTCTCCTCACCCCCCATTTTTTTCTATTGTGGGTAAATGGGGTACAGTACTTTTGCTTGAGGCAGTACAACTTTGTGTGGGCTTTACCCCACATCTCTTAGGTGAGGAGGCCTCAGCACACTGAGTGAAATGTGTGCAATGTGAATGGTGTGGCTCCAACACCTCCGTGGTGCTTTGGGTGAGAGACTGTGGCCAGAAGTCAGAGACACCCAGTTCATGAAAGAGCTCATTGAGTCACTGAAAGCATGTCAGGAATGGAGCGTGGCAAGTGCGTAAACACATTTCGTTGCATCAGATGCTTGCCTTAATCTAATGTAATTTGCCAGATTTGAAAGGGAGTCACACTGGGCAAGCCAGATCAGATACAATGGTGCCCCAAACTCACAATCCTAAACACCACCTTGCCCGAAACAAGACTGCGTTCCTTACTTGTTTCTCCCTCAGACGACAATGCTGTTAACGTTTGTTTGAAGCTTTTCTTTTTCGCTGCTCGTTCCCAGGTAAGCCGCCAGGAAGTTCTTCTGTGTCCTGTAGCTAAGTGGGGAGAGTGCCCTGTTAGTGTGTACTACATATCTATGAGCAAGAGGAGCTCTTTATTAATAAGCATGCAGAAATAACTAATCACTGCTATTCTTTGGGATTATTTGGCATTTTGGGAGCTGTACACTAGGGATCGCTTCTCGATCTATTTTGCGTCACTGTGCTAACATTGAATATTTACACTTGATCTTGTCAATGTTCCTACTATTTTTAGACATTAAAAATAGTAGACATACCTGGATTTCAACTGACAAAGCACAAACATGACCTTTTGCACAGATTCCTACTTCAGGCTACATTTATCAAAGGTGTGACAGGTGAATTGGTGGAATGGTTCTGTGATAGGGCAGGAGATTACTTCTACTTGACCTTTGATCATCAGGTACTCTTGCGAGCTTGGAGTCACACCATATCATGTTGCTAAACTGCCCGCTTTAGAGCTATTGGGAAACTTTCTGAAGAAGCATGTACAGTTTATGCTATTTGCTTGTTATGATAATTCCATTGCATGAGCAGTGTGAAGGACTTACTGGGCAAACATCATGAGGACAATGGTGGTACAGCTGATGAGGGACAGTACAACGGCGACGACAACCAACACCGTCTGGATCACTGCTGTGTTCTTGCCCATGTCTGACTCTTTCTGCTCTGTTTTCAGCAGCCTGATCCCACAGCGCTCCCCATCATAACCTGGTATACAGCTGTGGGAGAGAACAAAACCCATAACCTCACACCAGCTCTCACATGGCTCCCTCTCTCTCTCTCTCTTTCTCATATGGATGACAGACATAAATTCACGTCTCAGGGTGGAGGTAGCGTCTGAGCACGCAACACTGCATGCGGATACATGCAAACACACCCCAATGGACAGAGGTATGGGGAGGCATTTTCACTTACATGCAAGTGGATGCCTTCAGGTCCTCCATGTATTTACAGTGACCATGAATGCAGTAATCCTGGTGTGTGGTGGAGCAGGGATCCTCCACGTCAGTGTGCCCGGGGGGATATTGTGTGTGGGTTGGTGTCCTGTGCGTGCTCTCGGGGGTGCCTTTGTTCTTGGACTTCCTCTTGCCCTTTCCCTTTTTCCGGTTCTTCCCTCTGTCCTCTGGCTTACTCAGAAGCTGAACTGGAAGAACACACCATAATCACAAAGACAAGACAGCCTGTTACACACCTGCCAAGCTCTTCAAAATAAGGATAAATGTGGGTGTGCAAATTCCCAGAAGGCTAAGCTCAAAAATATCTTAGAACACTGAATTTGGACAATGAGGAAAAGCCAATTCCACATTGACACAGTGAAAAGACATTAACTAAAGACAGAAAGCTATACCATCAAAAATGATAGAAGGATGAACAAGGTTCCCTTTACTTGATCATTACATTTGCTATCAACCTGTATACCTTGAGGCAAATCTGCATCTGAGAGTGACCCTTCCTCTTGGTCATGGTCTAGTTCTGCATCTTCCTCATTCTGAAGGTCGATAGCTGCAGTTGTCACGTTCAGCTTGATGCGGTTTGGGGCTGTCGTGTGTGGTGCATCATCGGCCTTTGAGGGGTCCAACCCTGAGGTCCCGACGATGCTACAAACTGAGGTGTTGAATTTGAACAATTGACTTAAAAATCACCTTAACAACACTACAACAGCTAATCTGGTAACACAGACATCAGTCAAATTATGCATATTACATAGATGGCAGGGAATTTGAGAGTTTGCACGGCAGCTTGGAGAAGTTACTCAAAGCTGCCCAACAAGGTGCAAGTCAAGGTAGAGAAGTGAAACAAAAGGCAGAAATAACACATTGTACGACACAAATGTTCAGGAGCAAACAAAAGAAAAATTCTTAAGCAAACACACCTGTTATACTTTAAGGACATATTAGGAATAAGTGCACTATAGGTTTGGTTTCAAACCTAACCAAAATCCCTCAGCTCAAAAGATAGGTAACATCAGTTCAGAATGAGATGTGAACAGGCCAACACTTCAGGGAGCGACATTTACCTGTGAGAAGTAGAGAGCAGAGAACAAGCACATTCATGTTGCAAGGCCAGCAGGGAAGTCTGTGATTCAAGCTGAGCTCCACGAGAGTCTAGCTCTGCGTGTGCCTGTCTGCTCTGCAGGCGGAGCCTTTATAGCAGCTGCCACGTCACACACTCAAATCGCTACACCAAGATAAAGTGAGGTCTATCCTCAGGTTTCCCTGTTTTCCTGATCAGTTATCACTAAGGCGGTAAAATACCTTCAATTTCATTTCCTTTTTAATGTGTCTGACAGTCCCTGCATCCATCTGACTGAATGATTTCATGTAATTTCACAGTGCAAACAGTAGTGTAGGCTTTTACAAGTACAGATCCAGAAATGTGGATGAGTTTTAATACTGTAGCATGGTTCAATGTGGATTAGTGGCTGTATTGCTGTATGGATCGATGTGGACCAGTATTAGTACTGAAGCATGTTTCCAAATCAGTGCTGTTATGGATTAGTGTGAACCACTGTCTTACTGAAGTGTCTTACTGATACACTGATCTGTATCAGTGGTGCAGTTTAGATCAAAGACCAGTACAGGTGTGTGGATCAGTGGTCAGTGGGACAGATGAATCATTGCAAAACTTTGTAACATGTTGAGACCTGCCTTGTTTTGTCTGGAGTCTCTAACAGTTCACATTGTTATCCATTCTTTTCCAACTGGAAGTGGCAGGTGGAATCCATTTGGAATCCTAGCTATTTGTGTATAAATGCTTTGCAGGGACAGGAATGAGTGGTCATACTATGTTTTGTGTTTGATCCCCCCATGCTGTTGCATTTCGTAAGACTATGGAAGAAAGTGTTGGAAAATGTTCGAAATTGACAACAAGTAACAGACATTCAAAATCTGAGCTCAGAGGATCCTAGACGATAAGACACATGCGTCAGAAAGGACAGAAGAGAAAGAGCTGAACACAACGGACGGCCAGTTTACGTAGAAAGGCTCAGTTCAAAGCCCCACTGCCGCTAACATCTCAATAAAAAATGCAGTTCAGTAACTTTAGAAACACAACGATACACAATACCACTATTGTTCAGCCCTCAAAAACATGCTTTCCTTTCACCTATACTGCTTGATATTTTATCCAGGAAGACATAAAGAAATGTGACGTAAATCAAGAAACAAAGGGTAGAAGCAACACCCCAACAGATTCACAGCTGTCTGTTACATGAGCACGCTGTTTCTGAAACGTAAGACCATGTATCCTGAGATGTAAAACAAGTGTTTCTTTGGTGTACAAATAGAAATTTTTTAAATCACATGACCTACATAAATCTGACCTGCAGATACTCACCTGACCTAAAAAACTAACAGACGGTACATTTTCTACAGTAAGAAACATAGTGATGTTGGAGCTTTTAGCACTAGCATGTTACACGGGTCAGCATCCATCATCACGCTGCTATGAAGTCTAAACATCTTTAACGTTTTTAACACTCATCATATGTCATTGTCTAGGAATGGATTCCTTTCCACAGCCTTCATCATTCCTGCTCCTGCATGAAATATGTGAAATATTTTTAGCGTTAATTTATTTTTCGGATTAAAATGACTGTCTCACCACAAAAGGCAATGAAGCCCTTTTCCCAAAAAGCAGTTCTTTTTTTATATAGAGAGTGAGCAGCCAGCCATCTTCACCATATACAGTAACATATTTTATAGTAAAATTATTTGCAAACTGTTTTCAAAGTGATTTACAGAGTCAATCCAGTTATGGATGAAAGAGTTCATTTGCTGGATTGAGGTGGCATACGGGTACAATAAAAGATGACTCCGTTCTTTTGTGCATTTTCTTTCTCTTTTTGCTTTAGTAGTGCTTTACACGTTTGCATTTTCATGCTGTTGACCGCAGCATTAGTGGGTCCGGGTAGCGAGTCTGTGAGGGCAGTGGGGTGTTCGGAGAGGCCATGGCGAATGCTGATGAGAGCACGGCCCTGTGCCCATGGCACGTAATGGCCCCACTTACGGCTTCCGACAGGAGGGTAGCGGGCAAGCTTAATGAACTGCTGCCACTATTTATAATTGTATGAATACCTCATTAAGCAGAAAGCGTATGCTGCACTGTGTGCAGGGAGGAGGGGCCCTTTGAATTTTGAGAATTTGAGAGACTGTTAACGATTATTAAACTAGGTGCTGGAGAAAATAGTGGAATGGCCAAAGGGAAAAAAAATGTCACTAAATTCTGCAACGCATTAGCAAACCAGGAATAATAATTGTGCACAAGACAGCTGGAAGTGGGTGACTTGTAGGCTGTGTATCTTGTTCTGGGGTACAATAGGAGCACTGGGGCGAGTGCAGAACCAGCAACATTCTGCTGCGAAGTTCCAGACCTGATGAGCTAAAGAAAAATGTAGTGCTTCTTTAACCCACTATTTTGTGGCAAACTTTGACTTCCTGGAAGAAGGCAGGACCTTTCAAGTCTCATTCTTTTGTCATAAAAGTTGCACTGAATGCAAACAATGAAGGTTGCGCTGATTTGAATAGTGCTGCAGGTGGCAAGAGAAATTCCTGTGTGCTCTCTTAAAGGAAAGTGGATTTACACCTTCAGAACAGAGTGATTCCTCCACCAGCACATACCACTCAAGCTTAATCAATCATTCATATAACTTTTCATGTGTGGAACGGAACAAATATATGGAATGAATGAGAAAATACAGGTTGAAAATATGGTTGAGATCTATACATTACTCTTGGACATTATCCTAGTATTACACATACTATTATTTACCTTGATTCATTGATATATGTGTCAAAAATTTATAGTCATTGTGAGAAGTTCTTTATGACCAAAATGCACTGGCTAAGCCATACTGCCTTCTTTCTCCAGCAACTTGTAAAGCAAGCCGGTGCTTTACGGCAGAAACTTTTCCATTTGCTGTTTCTATGAATGACAGCATGTGTCCATAAACAGTTTGCTCCGCTGAACACAAAAGGCTACGTACGGCTACTCTGACACCTCAGATTCATATTTCATGCATAGCTTCCATATTTCCAAGAACACAAATGTTTACATAGCTTGGGAAAATTCCATTGCTGCTAATCGGTGTTCGATTTCAGCTATGCACACCGAGAATTTCTGAGGATCTCACTCATCTCAGAACCCGTATCAGACTTAAGAGTCCTTCAGAGAGAAGAGTGGCATGGCCCTGAGCATGGGGTGCATACTATGTACAGGTCCACAAATGGGTTAAGAGACCATGAAGTTTATGGTTTATCATTTCATCACTCTGTTGTAGGTCGCTTCAAGTTACCCCTGAACACTCAAGGTGTAAAATGGTACATTTCTTTCACAGCTATTGCTTTGTAAACTGGAAGATGTTATCCAAATATTGTTTCAGAGATCCCATCCCTCTAAGGTTGCTGGTTTGAGTTAACAGCAAAAACTCGCACACAGCAAACAACCAGTTATTGTTGTAATTACAGAAGCATAAAGCGTTGCTGGAAACTGAATATGCCTAGTAAGAAACTGAATGTGGTGTAACCGTTAATATATCACAGCAGCACAATAAAAACCCACAGGGCATCAACACAGCATAATGCACATTGTAATATTAACATAAAAATATTTTATTTTCCCAATTTCATAAAACAATAACAAATCCTGTTTTCATAAATACAAACAAAATATTTTGCATACAAATATTTATTTTAAAAATGCTATAAAAATATTGTTACATAAAAAAACAACCTTTCAAATGCTTGTACTCTTAGGTCTTTAGCAGTGTGACATCAATATTATTGCGTGAACAATCCATGTGCAAAACTTTATATGGAAGGACAAATGCAGGGTGAAAAATCTTCCCTGCACTGTCAAACACTGACCGATTTACTCCCAAGGGAAACAATAATATTATCAGTGGGAAGTGTGCTAACCAGTCAGCAATCAGCAGCACATGGCAATCTGATCCACGATAGCTTTAAACATCAGTGTCACTACTGACACCAAGTCCACTCACAATACTACCAAAGTTTAACTGTTGACTTACAGAATGATAATACTTTCATTACACCATTTCATAATCTTAATTTAAATATTTGTCAGTCATTTATAATTTAGTTGTCCTCTTAAATTAGGAATGAATCACTTGAAATATCTACAAAACAACTGCTGCCCAAAAACCATACCCCATTAAAAAAGGCATTTGAGGGCTTGACAAACACACATCTAAACACTAACGCAGGATGCTCATTTAATGTTTTTTTTCCTTTTTTTTTTTTTTTTACAAAAATGTAAACATTCAGAGACATCCATATAACAATGCATCATTTGTAGTTTTGCAGTGGTGTATGTCTGTTTATTGGATGAAATATTCCTCTGGGGGGACCGGTTCTTCTGCACAGGTTTTGCTTGTTGGGTGGAGATTGGTCGGCCACTTACTTTTGCCGACTCCCCTCACTGTGCTATTCAGTTGTGAATCAGAGTAAAGGACAAGAGTGCTTCTTGGCAGGCTGAATGAAAAGGACAGGTCCATTTTAGAGAATGCTGCACCTCCCAGAAACAAACACCCGGGTGGACACTCCCGCGAGACACATGACTCACAGAGCCCCGCCCTTGCAGAAATTAAAAGCATGACTGTTGTAACCACAAAACCGGTACGCTATCTGGCAATGACTCCAACTGACATTTTTACCATTTCTAGCAAGATTAAAGTCCGTAAGAATATATTATGAATTCCATATATTTGTGACTTGAGTTCTTAAAACACCTGTTGAGCTATTTGTCATTATAAATATGGTCAAACCCATACTCAGTACATAAAGGGAACACACACATACACACACAGCTGTTGCTCAAGCCATCTGCACTTCCTGATACATTTTCTCTGGAGGTTGTCTTCTGTTCTTCTGGGACCTGTCCACACAGAAAGAGTTTTGTGAGATTCAACCAGATGAGACACACACACACACACTCACACATAAGTGGGCATACACACACGTACACACACAGGAGGGCATACCCACACACACACACACACACACACAGGAGGGCATACACACACATATACGCACACACACACACAGGAGGGCATACACACACACATACAAACACACACACAGGAGGGCATACATACACACACACACACACACACACTTACACGTACCACTTGATGCCGAAGTAGAGGAGGCCTGCAATCCCAACGAGAAACAGCCCAACAAACACCACGGTGAGGATAATGTGCTCTTCACTTATTGTTGGTTGGATGATCTTGTCTAGATCTAGATGTTCACACCTGGGTCCAACATAACCTGACTCACACCTGGAGTACGACAAAACATTGAAAGTCAATAAACAGAGTTACAGCATTTGCATCTTTTTTTTAATTGTCATTGTTGACACACCACAGCACACAGTGCACAACAACAAAATTTGTCCTCTGCATTTAACCCATATGTGACATAGCAGGGGGCAGCTAATTCAGTGCCCGGGGAGTAGTGCTTGGGGGCAGTACCCTGCTCAGGGTATCTCAGCGGTGTCTTGCTGGTCAGGGATTTGAGCCTGCAATCCTACAATTACAAGTACACTTCCCTAAACATCAAGCCACCAATGCCCAACGTAGGCTGTGGTTTTACCCTAGGGGACCATTTCTGATAGATCCATTTCTAATAGATCAGTGGTCTTTTAACCCAGCCTGTGCTCACCCCGGGGGGGGGGGGGGGGGGGGGGGGGGGGGGGGGGGGGGGGGGGGGGGGGGGGGGGGGGGGGGGGGGGGGG
>JABFDZ020000044.1:20423493-20441147 GCA_019775955.2 Pollimyrus isidori | reverse complement strand
TTAGACCACCTATTTACCTGGCTCTGTCCATCAAAACGTGTAATAAATATGTGGAATATGTATGTGGCTGAGTGGGGACTGAGCTATGAGGCACAATGACAGGTAACTGAAGGTTATATAACACTATAACACCACGAATGGGTAACCTGCACACCAATAACCAACTGGCTGCTGGAAATAACAAAGATTATTTCCACAGATGCAGACAGAGTACGACTTTACGGCTTTAAAGCGGGGCTGGTGCTGGAGCTGCAAGCCAAGGCAGAAGTGCTTACTTGCAGTGGGAGTCGGGGATGTCCAGCAGCTGTATGCACTCCCCGTGAATGCAATAATCTAAGCTGACATTGCACTTCTGAAGCATCACCCTCTGGACCAGGGGGGGGTCTTGTGACTTTGAGCACTGACCCGGCCCACACGTGGGGGACGGGCTTGTAGTATCAACATAACAGCCCAGCAACAACAGACCTGAAGGAGACATAGAGAGAAAATGTACCTGCAGTTCATAAATTTGCCATAATTAGTGGTTATTTTTGCTTTTACAACTTACTAATAACATTGGCATGCTAGTCAGTTTCATTCGATACATAGTGAGCATTTTTTTCATTGTCGTAATGCTTTATATTTTCACAGTATCCAGAACTGATGAGAAGCAAGGGACTAAATACTAAAGTAGGGCAAGGTAAATATTGTACTAGTATAGAGAAATCAATTTATTTTTAAAGTAAAATACATTGCCAGACAGAGAGCAAAGACCAATCAGAAATCGCTGAAAATAAGTTTAACAGTCATGATTAGCAGCATGAATTTTATCCTAAACAGAATTTGCAGTAGAATGTTATCTTGGGAAAAGGGAAAAAAAACCTATTCACACAGCATGTAACATAAGTGTAATTCAATTGTCTGGTAGCATTCATCTCTAAATCAACAAATACAATGCTTCTGAAGAGGGCGAGGGTTTCTTTGAGGCTATGTTGATTTGCAATAAACATTGTAAGTTACATGAGGAACAGGCAGGATTAGGACAGACAAAGACTGTAAAGTAGTGAAAAGTGTGTAACCAAAGACCCCAAATAGCTTTTATAAACTTAATGAGGGATGTCCAAAAACAACTAGTCTGGGTTGGTCTTTATGTGCCAACATCCTTTTCTCATTGTCCTACCTTTTCCTGTTTTGTTGTTATGGGTAGCTATGGTACAGTCTCATGGTTGCTTTCCTTCTGTTTTTGATCCTACCATAACAGGCTTCACTAATTGTATTATCACATAAGGTAGCCGACACATTTTTGTAGGACTTCCTGGTCATTACATGCCAAAAACTGAAAAGAGTTAAAAAAGGACAAAATGCATGTTCACCCTCTACCTTCCCAATACTTCACACAGCGTCCTGGCGCCGTCACGGCAGTGAAGCAAATCGTTTCTCTGGGTGTGGTGCCTCAAAAGCTTACAGCCCCGTTCCTGTATTGCAAGGGCACCTGAGTCTGATGGCAAACGTGCCAAGAAACAAACCACTAGATACTGCTTAAACCATTATTGATTGATAAGTCATGCAAATTTCTAGGGTAGAATTACACCTGGGACATGAGCTGGTCACCAGAACAGGTGATTTCTTTCGATGCTCTACCAGCTGAGAATGCCAGGATTTTGAGAAGCTTGAGTTCTTGATGAACTTACTACCCTCCCCCCCAAAAAAATGGAATTACACTTCTCCCCAGGTCAAAAGTTTCACAGCAACCGGATTTCCGGTAGACTCTTCCCTATGAGCAGTCCCATCGTAGAGAGGCAGGGCAGGCCTGCATTCCATCAGCCATCGCGATGCTGCAGCATGTTGGGACATAGCAGACGCACGCCCTGTGTTACATCTGGCCAGGAGGGAAATATGCCTCATAAGTATCCAGGGAATACTGTCTCAAACATGCCCCCACCCTTTCATTATGACACAGATCAAAAAAAAAAATACAATATATACTACTAAAAGAATTTATGGCATAAAATGGATTAGGGGAATTAGATGCTATTAAAAAATTTATAGACGTGGCCTCACATAGAAAGTGAATTGTGCTAAAGTACGATGTATGAGAAACACTTGACACTGGTGGATGAGTAAGCTCAATGTCTCATAGTAGGAATTTATTCACATTTTTACACAGATGGCTGTATGAATACTGGAAGCATTTACCCAAAACACAGCACTGTGGTGTCTGTTTATTTCGGTGGCTAACCCTGCTTCATTCATACTATTATTTGACCTGCAAGGGTGTTTAAGTACCCGAGGCAATGTGGTAATATGAAAAATCCCTGGGGGCCGCATTAGGGGATCCTAACATATAGGTATTGGAGGTGGTGCAAGGCAAAACAGTGTGGTGGGTGCTCCCATGATGCAAGCGCAACGGTTGTCATTAGTTAATACTCCTAATCTCTGCCATTGCAATCTGTGTGTCTTCGGGGCACAGTAGCAACCAGCTGTAAAGATTAAATATGTGTTAGCAGACGAGGCAACAGTTGTTCAGCATGCGATGGGAGGGGAACTTCCTTTGTGGTGGTTCGGAGTGGGGATTATTAGACAGGCCTTTCAGGAAGGAGGAGGTGATCCCATCAAGGCCACCACCCTCTACTTCACAGGGGATTATGTTACACTGAGGAAAAAGACTTCAGAAAAAAATAATTTCTGATCTTTAAAATGGCACATGGTGAAGTGGTTTGCAAAGCAAACAGAAGCTGCCTTGTGTTGCCATTATATTATAATCTGTATGAATGCCACCGTGAACTTTGGCCAGAGGGATCCTTTGATCTCTACAGAGAATATATGTGTAAAGGTGAGTGAATGTGTGTGAATATATGTGTAAACTCTCTTCCTTGGCTTGTAAATCTGCGTGAGAAAAATAACCCTGTTTTGTATTATGTCTACACACGGTTTGCATGTTCTGCCTTTTCCTTGGAGTTTGGTTCAATCCCCTGTTTAATTTCCTGCAAACCCTTTTAAAGGGACATGGAGTTTCATTCACCCACCTGCCCCCATTAAAACCATACAAAGATGTCATGTCTCCCAGTCAGTCAGGCATTACTTGGGAAACCAGGGGGCAGACAAAACGAGAGGAGTTGCCCCTGGACAAACAATGAAACAAAAGCAGGGCAATAATCTACGTGCCATTTTGTAGCCAATCACAAGAAAGCATGAGCTGAACACCGTTTATATATCCGAGTGTCCGGTCGTGTCGACGAATGGAGAGCAGCAGGAATCCGTAATGCGGTTACACGCTGTAGGGTTGTAGGATGCATGTACATCTAATGCTGCGGTTCACCACGGGATTAAAACACTTATAGTCATCCTAACAGCATAAGGCCTGTGTTACGATATCTCATAGAAAGTGCTAGATATCCTGCCTCCACTCTCCAATGAAAAATAGGTTCATTGTCCAAATTTTAGTAATTGGATTTGGCTACTTGGCTAAATTCTACTATGTTGCTTTGCATTTCAATGTTCTTAGGAAAAATTTCCCATACTCAGAGAGTGCCCTTCCTGGGAATGACTGTCAGGTAATTGGGATGCCAGATGCATTTTATGGCTTTGATGTACAGTAATACTTGCATACTTGCAGCTCTCCGCTCCAGACTGTGACAAGCAAACCATGACATGAACACAAGTACATTTCAATACAGTAATAAATGATTTTTAAAAGACTCTGATTTCATACTGGACTGTCTCCTAATGCTAAGTTTACAGTGAAGTTGAATAATACTGGCAGACTGCTTTTAGGTGTTAGGTATATCTGATATTTCAGGAGCTAGACTTAAATGACAAAGCACAGGGCAACTGAAAGGAATAATAATATACTCAAAATTACTGAGCTGCTGTGAGTGTCCTTATCTGTAATTTACACCATTATATTCTCCTACTCCGCGATGCCATAAACAACATGGCACCCTCCCACAACACCCTGTGCCTGGCCTGGACCTCATCAGTGCCCTGGAGAGCTCCATGAGAGCCACGTCACTTAGTTGTTCACATTTCGTTCAGCAGAAGTGACGTGAGAGTGAGGATCAGACAGCCCCTGGAGCTACTGGAGTTCAGGCCCATGCTTAAAGGCTCGGCAGTGACATCACTCCGACAGCCCTTGGATTTGAACCGGTGACTTTCTAATTACGCAAGCAGAGCACCAACCCACAGAGGCACACGCCACTTCCACCGCAGGACAAGTTGTAGTATTTGTCTGTGAGTTTTGGGCTGAGGCCTACAGAGAGTGACCACATCTCATAGACTTGTGACTCAGCACCCACTCAGCACCGTAAGTGTGAACACACCACGCCATTCAGATCAAGAAAAAGGCAATGGTGTAAGAGGTATATGGCATGAGCCCTTGAGGTAGGAAACACTCCCACTGAAAGTCACAGGTCAACCAGGGCAGTAATCTATGTGCCATTTTCTCAGTTATGTTATTCAGCTAAGTACACACATCCAAGTGCACACAGGGTAAACGCACCGAGTACGCCCTGCAGTATTTCCTGGGTTACAAACTGTTATAGAATGGAGTGTAGCCTGATACATTGTCTGCAATTCAAAAGGTATACAAGACATAGCAGTAACAGAAATCTAATCTGCCAGAATACACGGGGGATAGACTGTGTATGAATTACCCTGCCATGGAAAAAAGGTAGCAATCTTAGGTAGCAATATATTATTTATTGGCTGTAATGAAACATCAGGTATAAATAATCTGTAGATGGGAAAATGGTAATTGCTATTAGACATGCGTAAATTTCTGAGTAAAGATTTATATCTGCAGTCCCGTGGTTATGAGAAATGTAAACTGTGCTAGTAAAACACGTCATATGACAATGATATTTCGAATGAATAGCACATTTCCTCAGAATCTATTCACTTCACTACGCTTGCTGAGTATGCACTTTTGAAAGTTATAAAACTTATATATATAGTGTATTCAATATTGTTCTAAATATCCCCTAAAACTCGTTCATTCTTGGGGCTGTAATTCGCCAGAGTTGGATGCCTTGCTGGCGACAGTCACTTTTTCCCTGATTTACATGAATGATTAAATGTGTTTTTTCGTATTTCGATTCATATGACTGTTGATCTTAATGACATTATATAGCTATCTGGTTTCATCTGATACCAACTTTGTGACGTAGGCAGATTAAGCTATTAAAGTCTGTATAACACGAAAAATACTTTCGTGAAGACTACAGTCGTCAGAAGAAATTATTCGTCAAGTAACACAAACGTTCAGCGAAACATCACATTCGTTTAATTTTAGAAATTAAATCCCACTATAGACTTTCCCATGCGATTAACATTTACATGTTTAACTAGTTGCGCCATAAAAACACAAAGAAATGTAGCAACAGGTAGCCTGTAAATTAATAACATAATACAATTATTTTACTTCATACTTTTCCATATCACTGAGAGTTTGTGTCTCTTTCATAGAGCGATCCACAAGAAAGTACACTTTTTGTTAGAAACATTTATATAATGTGTATTAATCGTGTTTAGAGGCTACGATACTACGGCACTAAACACCATAAATAGCTGATAGAGAAGATCTGTAACTTACCATAAAGCGCCAGAAATACACTCGCCTTGATGTCACCCATTACCGCTTGAGTAGAGCGAAGCCGACGCTAGATTCAGCGCCTTGTGCGTCACCTCTTTTGCTTAAGTATCCGCGTACGCTACCTGACAGGTACGTGTCTATCGCGATCGTCCTTTACAATAAAAGAGAAGGCGGCGATAGCACAGCCCGGGACGAGATTTGTCTGCGCGCTTGCGATAGTTTTTTCTTTGTATAGATTAAAATGTAGATTGTGTTGGTGGCGCTCATAACAACACAAATTTATATAGCAAAAGTAGTTATATAATAAATAAACTCCGGGTTATTTTCCTGCGACGTCTTTCATCTTTGTCTTTAATTATGTTCGGAAGTAGCACTTGGACCAGCTGGTTGTAAGGTCCAAAGTAATAACGTTACTCCATGTCATACCATGAGCAAGTGTCTTTAACGCACAATTAGGTAACAAAAGGTATCATATATCATCTCTGTGGGGAAAAGTATAAAATAGAAAGGAAGCAATTGGGTATAGGTGTGTCTTAGGCAGGTTGTAATGCAATTCACTCCCTTCCTCAAACACTCAAATTTAAACGTCCTTTTTACAGGAATTTTAATTGCTCATGTATCCCTGTCCTTCTTTGAAGTGAAGAAATCACCATATAGTGTCTTCAGTGTTTGAACATCAGTCCATCTATTTCCTTAATAACTGCTTACCTAATGCCAATCTTCATGACATACATAGCCAATTGTAATCCCCCCCCCCCCACCACTTTCCCCCCTCAGTCGGCAAAATATTCCATCACAGCTCAGTAGCTTCCCAGATCATATTCTTTGTAAAAGTCGTACTTGCTATAAAGATGGATGGAGACCACTTTTTCTTTGAAAATTAAACACTGTTGCCCAGTGCTTGAGTGGCAGCCTGGGAAGTTGCTTTCACTAAGCAGCCCCAATTTGATATGGTATATTGTCAAATTGGTATAGGTCCCCTTGGTATATTTTACTGTTGACTGGGCAGTGGTACATTTTACCATTGATTGGCTCTCATTAGACTTCACAACTGCAATTGCCTAACTTACAGTAATGATATGGATATAATGTGGTCCTTTAAAAATCCCAGTCATCCATTGATTTTCCATAACTGCTTGTATAATCAGGAGTCTTGATGAGCCTGGAAGCCCACAAGCACAATTAACATTTTAACAAACAGTGCCACCTAAAGGACAAAAAAGGGGAACAATCTTTTTTAACAACGAAACCAAAAAAAAAAGAGGTTGGTGAACGAGGGTAGTTTGTCCTTGTAACTGAAATATAAATCCAGGATTTCCGTGGCGAAACAGGTTTCTTACTAAAAAACACAAGCTTAAAGCGACTGGGACAAAGTATGAGAATAACAAGGTTTTCTTTTAAAATCTCAGGAATAACAATGTTTTCATTTAAAATCTCAGAAACTCATTGGTCCATTTCATAAGTTCTGATTCCCAGAATCAGAAATTTTGGGGTATTGAGCAGCCCCTTGTGGATAACAGACAGAAAAACAATGATATATAGACATGACATAGCATGAATCTCACAGATGCATGAATCTCAAGCTTTCTGTTTGGAGTTGATAAAATCAATTGATGTGTCAGATGAAAGAAAATGTGTATTCTTGTTACAATCCTGAAAACAAAGTTAGGATTATGCTAATGTTGTGCTAGGCTGAGGGGACACTATTACAGTTATGTATGACAAATTGGTTCTATGTGAACCGTGCCTCACTGTAAACCCACCAATCAGAGTAGAGCTTATTGACATATTAATAAGGCCACCAAATAAATCTAAACAATCTGTTTCATTCTAGGGTCAAATTGTAGGGTTGTTAGTGGGCCTGTAAAACCACTTTTGCACATTTTTTGACCAAACCAACTTCACATTGTCACGTCCCGCTCCAAACAATCCTCGTGTGTGCCACCCCAACCTCGTTACCCAGTGTTTTTCCCTGATTGGTCTTGCCTGTCTCTTGTTGCTGCCTGCCTGTCTTGTGTATTTAGTCTGCGTCACCATAACTTCTGGCAGACTTCTCATTGATGTTCGTGCTAACGTTTCCCAGTGTTGGTTTGCTGTGTGCCTCCGAATAAACCCCGTCTTCCCATATTCCTGGTTTGACTTCCTGTTTTATCTGATCCACCACCGCGGAACATGACACACATACCTTCTATGTAGATTCCAGAGAACAAGTTGAAGAAAGAAAATCCATTCTGTGGTACCTTTAATGGCATGCTACACCTGTACTGTATATTCTAGGAATGTGTTTTGATAGTATTAGTGCAAATATTCATGGATCATGGATCTTTTCACATGAACTGATGATGCACAGTAATTTATCTTTGCCCTGGGCAGAGGTAGCACCAAACCAGACATTTATACATGAGGTCAGTTTTGACTCCATAATGGCTGTGTAGAACTGGAACAGTACTGTCTGTGGAATGTTGAATTTCTTTTGCTATCACAGGAAGAATGTCTTCTGATGAGATTTCTTTATGACGCATGCAATGTTCTCATCCCACTTAAGGTTCTGTGACAACACAGTGCCCAAGAACTTGAAGCACTTGGCTGTATTGATGATTAAGCCGTCCAGTTCAAGTGGTAGATGGGCAGGTAATTATTTCTGGAAGTCTATGATGATCTTCAGGGGCCTCATTGTACAAACGGTGTGTACTCAGAAAAATGTTGCTTACGTCCATTTCACGTCAAGATTTATTAAAATGAAACTTAGCGTACCGCTACGCACATTCTCATAGCAGCTCCAGACATGGCGTACGCACATTTCTGCTCGGTTTTGTAAATGGACAGCAAACACTGGCAAATCATTGCTAATGTGATTTCCCTTTTTAAACTCACAATCATGACGCTGACTTTATCCAATACACCGACAATGTTGTGTACAAATGTACTGCATCTGATTTTAATCAATTTGTAACAATAAAACGGTGCAGAAAATTACCAAAATATTACAACTACCATGGCAGCTGTTCCGTTATTGAAAGACATAGCTTATGGATGAATAATAAGAGAGTGTGTATTCAGGTTTCATAATTATTTCTTAGCCCATGATGATGACTGGCTTCTAAGTCGATTCATATTTCCAAAATTAAACCTTTTGGAGCTGTGTGCTGAACTGGGGCCAGCATTACAAAGGCAGGCAATGAGGAATTGTGCTATACCTGTTCCTTTACAAGTTCTGTCCACTCTCAGGTTCTTAGCCACAGGTGCTTCTCAAAGAGAACTTGCAGACCGATCGGGTATTACTGAATCAACACTAAGTTGCGCCATGCCAGTTGTATGGGATGGCATAATCCGCTTGTTACGCAGATATATAAAGTTTCCTTACACTGTGGTTGAACGGGCAAAGATTAGAGCAAAATTTACAGAGATGTCCAGTTTTCCCAATGTAATCAGAACCATTGACTATGTGCGCCTTCAGAGAATGAATTTGCGTATGTAAATAGAAAGTACTTTCACTCTATTACTGTACAAATTATGTGTGATTCGAACATGTGTCTCATTAATGCATGGACGTTGCCGCCATTAAATCTGAGGGGGATGTGTCTCCCTCACATTTTATAATTATTTGTTTGGATCTCCCCCGCATTTAACATAAAGCATTAGTTTTATGCCAGTGTGCCCCCCCCATTCAAAATGCTTCTGACGCCCCAGCATTAATGTTGTGGCTAGATGGCCTGGCTCAACCCATGATTCGTTCATTTTCAGAAACAGTAGCGTTGGAAACAAACTTGAAAATGAGGTGGTACGTGATGGCTGGCTGCTTAGTAAGATTTTTCACATTTTAGAATAGCCGACACCTTATCGTGGTGGAGGGGTTTGCGTGTTCCAATGATCCCAGGAGCTAACTTGTCCGGGGCTTTATGCCCCTGGTACGGTCACCCAAGGTAAACAGGTCCGGGGTGAGAAACCAGACAAAGTGAGGCTCAAAAGACCCTTATGATATGTAACTTTAAGGAACCACGTTTTCCCTTGCTTGGACGCGGGTCACCGGGGCCCCCCCCTAGAGCCAGGCCTGGGGGTGGGGCTCGATGGCACAGCCTGAACAAGGCACATGGGTCCCCCCTCCAATGGGCTCACCACCCATGGGAGGGGCCATAGAGGTCATGCCCCAGTGCCTGTGACTGCAGTCCATGTCCCAGAGAAAGTGTCCCGAAAAGGGCAGGGGACTGGTACCGCCCGCCCTGCACCCTGGTTCGCTCTTGCTCTCCCCAGCTATGGTTCGGCGGCTGCCTACAGGACCTCCAGCTCTGGTCCAGCTGTCTTCTGTGGGTCTCCCTCCGGGGGGTTTGTCATCCACCGGCGGTCTCTCCTCCGACGCCTTGTTGACTGCCTCCGAGTTCCCCTGCCTCGACTCCTCGGTCGCCTGTGGGTCCCCCCACTGTGGCTTGGTGTCAGACAGCACCTTCCCTGGATTTGGCTGTGCCGGCTGTTGGAAAAAGTGATCGGCTTTCCCCGAACTGCTGACCCACAAAGGACGAGACACACGCTTTTTACTTGCAAGGGTAGTCACACCGTCTGCAGTGCAGCTACAAACAGGGTGACTCCCAAACAGGGTTTATTTATACTTTAGAGGATTGGAATGTATGGAATGTAGAATGAGTGAGAAGGAGTGGGGCTTGTGTCTCCTGCACAAGAGAATTAGTATTAAGCATTTACACAATTGCTACTATTACATGAAACAAGTTATACAACTTAAGAATACACGTGAGTGATAATATGTACAATTTCAACCTAACACCGTCGCCTGCTGCAGCTTCCTTCTCCTTCTCGCCTGCGCCATGGTCCCCTCTGCCCTCCTCTTCGCCTCTCCCGGTGTCCCCTCCTGCTTCCTCCTGACCTCTGTTGTCGGTCCCTTCATCTGTCTCCTCATCCCCTGTGTGGTCCCTCCCGTCTGGAGGATTTTCTACCATGTGACATGGTGACACGTAGTGATGTTTTCCAGCACCAAACAAAAAAATCTAACCATGATTTTGTTAGGTTCAGGGACACAGGCAAGGACCCAGATATGCGAGGGAAGGTGAGTTTATTGCAAACAACAATAAACAAGGGATGTCATTTTAAAGGCGATGTGGATCCAGCTCAGATCTTCTAGGCTGGGCAGCAGGGACGGGGAGCTGGGACGCGACGCTCTGGTGTAGCACGGTGTCCAAGGCGTGAAGCAAGACTCGTGGTCGGGAGGCAGGCAGAGAGGTCCTAATCTGGGAAATCAGTCCGACAAACAAGGACAGGACAGACACACAAGCGGGATGCAGGACACGGGGCGCCGGGCTCAGCAGGGCAGACGGGTTACGGATGGGGACGAGGCTGTGAATGGAGGGCGAACACGATGGAGGCAAAGACAAAGGTAAGCAAAAAGGTAATGGGAGAGTGGGAAGACGAGAGACAACTCATTGCTCGGTACGGCACAAAGAGAACATTAGCTCAATAGTTCGCAAGGAAGAGAATTCCTCTTCCTTTTAACTCATGGTTGATTGGGTTGGATGCGTCACACCAGGTCAGTCACGCCCGCCGGAGGCGTGGACGTGACAGTTTTGGCATTTTTTTTTATGTGTTTTTTGTTTGGTTTAGATACTTTTCTACCTCAGAATTTTAAAAAGTTTTAGAGAGACCTCGAATAGAGGAAGATACTTGTTGCAGTAAGTTCTGTCCTGCTTTATTTTCTGTTTGCCCTATACCATATTTGCAATATTATACAGTTTTGCACATTGTTACATTATTATATGGTTTTCATTTGGGCTATGTTTCTTTGAATACTTGAAAATCAATAACCTTCTATATATTTTTATTTTTATTATTACATTATTACATAGAGCAGCATTGTGAAACTATAATATTGATAATTATTGTATCAGTCAATACAGGAAAAAATATTGCAATAATTTTTTTGCCATATCGCCCAGCTCTTATTTCACGCCTCAATTAAGATTAAATATGTGACAGTCAGCGGGCAGAACCAAAGAGAATCCAAGGCAGGCGGACCGGGGCAAAGACCGGAGTTTAATTGGACGAGCTGACATATACACGTTTATGCTGCGTCTGCCGGAACAGACGCTGGCGCAGACTTAAATACATAAAACAAAGCAGGCGACTGGCAAGCGGCAATACCACACAAGTGCAAACACTGGGGTAATCACAGAAGGTAGCAAAGTGGGCGTGGCACACGAAGGGCTGGAACAGGAAGGGCGACGCGGTATGTCACATAGCCCCCCCCCAAGGCGCGCACTCCGAGCGCGCCTAAGGAGGGGTGACGGACGGGACGAAACTGGGGAGACAGGACCTGAAAGACAAAACAGAACCACAAACCAAACCAGGACACAGGACCGAGACACAAAACCAGGCCAAGGGACGATAACCCAAAACAGACACAGCTAACGAACATCAAACCAGACACAGGCACAGGACAGACAGACAATACCTAAACAGGGACAGACACCAGGACAAAACCCCACACAGAACAGGGAACACGGAGAGACAGACCAGGACAGGGGACACTTAGGGAACAACAGGGCCCAGGCCATGAGGAGGGACAAAAGGGCCGGGAGTGACAGGGGGAACAAAGGGACCAGGAGTGAACGAGGGGACACCAGGAGGCGGGACAAATAACGGAGGGGCGAATGGCGCCCAGGGCGCCCGAAGGCCCCCAGGCTGAGAACGGGCCGTGACCTGAGGGGCCATCAGCAAGTGGATGCCAGGAGCAGTCGGGGGCCCCACATGGGCCACAGGAGCGGGTCGAGGGACCCCCGGAGGGGTCCGGAATGGAGCCGGAGGCAACACCGGCGTAGGCGGGCAGGAGGGGAGAACCACAGACGGGAGAGGCACCGCTGAAGCCCGGAACGGCGACCTCCGAGGCCCAGGCGGAGCTGGGGGGGCCTGGAGGCGGCCGCGAAGGGTCCGGAGGGAACCCCAGCAGAGGTGGGCCAGAGGAAGGAACCAGAGACGGGGGAGGCACCGGAGGGAGACCCGAACGAGACGGGCAGGAGGAGGGAGCCGGAGACAGTGCAGGCGTCACCGGTGTCTAGAGCGACGCCGTCTGACGCCTAGGCGGAACAGGGGGGCCTGGATACAGCTGAGGAAGGACCCGCTGTGGGTGAGACGGCCTCAGGAGTGGCGGCCACAGGCGTCTGGGCGGCAGCCGCAGGGCCAGCTGCGGGGCGCAGCCTCCGGGGCGGCTGCAGTGGGCGAAGCTGCGCAGGGCGCAGCCTCAGGGGTGACTGCAGCGGGCGAAGCTGCGCGGGGCGCAGCCTCCGGGGTGGCTGCAGCGGGCGTAGCTGCATGGGACGCAGCTTCAGGGGAGGCTGCGAGGGGTGCAACCGCAGGGCTGGCTGCGGCGGCTGCGAGGGGCGCAGCCTCAGGGCTGGCTGCGGTGGCTGCGAGGGCCGCAGCCTCTGGGCTGGCTGCAGCAGGCGAAGCTGCGTGGGGCGCAGCCTCCGGGGCGGCTGCAGCAGGCGAAGCTGCGTGGGGCGCAGCTTCAGGGGAGGCTGTGGCAGCTGCTTGGGGCACAGTCTCTGGAGCGACTGCGCGGAGGACAGCTGGTTTGGCTGCGTGTTTGGCTGCCCGCTTTGCTGCGCGTTTGGCTGCGCGCTTTGTAGCCAGCAGGGTAGCGGCAGTAGCGGGCGGGACGATCCCCTCGCCCGGCTCTGGTAGCCCCAGCGGAGGCAAGTCCGGCGTCGGGCGCGCGGGCATTGTCCGGGCACGTCTCTGAGGGACCCTAGGGATCAGGTTGTCCACCGGGGTGGCCCACTCCTTCGCGAGGCAAGATGGCCGGGAAGGGCAGGTGTCCCACGGCTGCTTCCGCACACCGTGGATAAAGTCCCCGGCGGCGTCGGTCCCCGCCCAGGTAAGCGGGAAGTCCCAGCGATTGATCTCGCTCTCCCGGGCGGGGACTAGGGAACAGGCGCCCAGCGTGAGCGAGGAATCCGCTGACTATGGTGCGTCGGTGGTCCTCAGCTCTTTCAGCCGGCAAAAGAGGCTCCGCAGGTATCTGCGAACCCGGGGCAGCGGGTATTGTTGTCCTGGAAGGAGCTCCTCCTCCAGGAGCTCTTGGCCCCGGGTAGCCAGCTCCAAGGCCAGCGGATCCTCCTGCACCACCGGCTCAGCGAGCAGGGACACGCAGATGTGCAGCAGCTCAAGCCGAGAGCGAGCGAGCTGCTGCTGCATGTTTTCCGGGAGATGCGGCATAGTGTGACGGTCAGCGGGCAGAACCAAAGAGAATCCAAGGCAGGTGGACCGGGGCAAACAAGCAGTTTAATTGGACGAGCTGACATATACACGTTTATGCTGCGTCTGCCAGAACAGACGCTGGCGCAGACTTAAATACGTAAAACAAAGCACACGACTGGCGAGCGGCAACGCCACACAAGTGCAAACACTGGGGTATTCACAGAAGGTAGCAAGGTGGGCGTGGCACACGAAGGGCTGGAACAGGATGGACAACGCAGTATGTCACAAAATACGGTATAAATAACTCAGAAATAAATTTCTTAAACACTAACTTTTAACCCTCTGGGGTCTAGGGGTAGGAAACACACTTTCACTGACTGGGGCATGATCACACATTTCTTTAAATATCATAAAGTTAATTAATGGCAGATAAATTATTTCTTATATATTTGTTTTGCCATCACACTCATCTTTATTTTAATGTATATTGTAAATGTGTCAGATGTCACAACTATTCTAATTTCATAAAACTTGTACCTATTCAGAAGACTTATGGAAAGCGACAAATGTACTTTTCCAGACTCTGAGGAAAAAGGGTTATTTACACACCTTTTTGAGAAGTTGCCTCAAAATCTTCTTGGAAGTCAGGGAAGTTGATATATACGACAAATCATCCATTTGGTGACAACCCACGGTCTCCTTCTAAATAAAAGAGATAAAATACAATTTCACTTACTTTCTTAGTGGGAAGAGGGTATTACAAAATTATAGGGTCATTACGATCTAGAAGAATAATCAAAACTTAAGAGACATATTGGTGAGAAGTACTGTACTGTAAAATACCCCTCCCAATAGATAGAGGCATGATTACGTGAGCCCCAGAATTCCAGCCAAAATTTTGGATCCAAAACAAGCAACCTGGACAGTTGCTTTGAATTTGGCCCCGTGTAGATATTTGATCATACAATTGTATTGAGTGTTTGTAGTACTTGCATTACGCAGTATGTAGGAGAAGCTAAAAATACCATTACGAAAAGGCTAACTCGATATAAATATAATATCTGACAACACAAAAAGACACAGACACATATACTTTATACAACACTTTATAAGACGTGTATCGTAGATCCTCACATATCACCCTACCTTTGAGTTAACTAACCTCCTGACAAATAAAGTAGCTGTTGGGGCATATGAGAACTCCTTGGCTCAATATGAACAGAAGTTTGTTTCCTTCTTGGAACCCGTCTCGGATTGTATTCTGTATACTGGGCCATCACCAATGCACTCCACTACATGATGTACATTCTTCTCCCAGTATGCACGCAACTTTCCCGGGCTGCCTCTTTCTGAAAGGTTCCTGACCAACACCTGGTTTCCTGGTTGAAGGATGGCACCTCTTATTCCTCGATCATAGTATTTCTTGCCCTTTGCTGAAGACCTTTGCAATCTGATATACTTGTCTCATTCTGTTTTCCCATTGCTGTGCAAAAACAGGTTGATTTAAACTGTCTCTCTTTATTTTCAGATTAAACAGCAAGTCGACAGGCAATCGGGATGATTTGCCGTAGAAAAGAAAAAATGGAGAGTAGCCGGTCGATTCGTGCCTGGTGCAATTATAAGCATGCACGACATGAGGCAAGTAGTTTTCCCATTCGTTTTTTTTCTCTTCCTCTAGAGTCCTGAGCATTTGCAGAATTGTTCGATTTAGCCTCTCCACAGGGTTACACTGAGGGTGATGTGGGGTGGTTCTCAAGTGGGCTATTCCTGACAACTGTTGTAACCTCTGAAACAGGTGGTTCTCAATTTCTTTGCCTTAGTCGTGGTGTAGTTTTTCAGGATACCCAAATCGAGGAATGAAGTCCTGAAAGATCATCTCAGCCGCAGTTTTGCCTGACTTATTTTTTGGTGGATATTCCTGGGAAAATCGTGTGAAATGGTCTACAAGCAGAAGAATATACTCATAACCACCTTTGCTCGGCTCAAGATGCATGTAATCCACACTGACCAGCTCAAATGGGGAACTGGATACAATGGAATCCATGGGTGCTCTTTGATGGACATGGGGATGTTTTTGCTGTATAAAGGGACACCTTGTAGTTATATACTCCTCTATCTCCTTCCCCATTGATGGCCAGTAAAAGCGTTCACGAGTAGGATGAAGCACTTTCTCAGCTCCTACATGTCCCATTTCATTGTGTATTTTTTTTATCACCATTTCTCTAAACTGCGGAGGGAGAACTAACTGGCAGTGCTGCCCTGCTTTTCTGTACAAAATTCCATCCTCCATTTCTAATTTTGTCCATTCAAAGAAAAGTGTCCTCGTTTCCCTTTTCATGAGATTCTTATCTTTCCCATTTGGTGTCCAGCCTTGTTCTTTCAACTGGATTACCTCACAGATCGCTGGGTCATCTCGTTGTGCTGCTTTGACTTCTTCGGGAGTGACTATGAAATGACTGTCTCCAGTAAACGAGATTTCTTTACTTGGGGTGTTCAGCTCTAAGGCAGCTACCCACGGCACATCACTGTCAGCCACAGCTTTACTACCCTGCCAATAATGTTTTGGTGCATTCTGTTATGATGTCTGTCAGTTTCACAGGGTGCCTTGACAGTGTATCGGCATCGACATTGGCTTTACCCGGTCTGTATTTGATGTCAAAATGAAAATCAGCTAGCTCTCCCACCCAGCGCTGCCCAACCGCGTTCAACATTGCTGTGCTGAGGACATAAGTCAGTGGATTGTTATCGGTGTAAACTGTGAATGCTGGAGCATGATAGAGATAATCTCTAAATTTATCACAGATGGCCCATTTAAGTGCCAAAAATTCCAGTTTACCTGAGTGTAGATGGTAATGTGCGGGACCCATATCCAATGACACAGAGTTTATTGCCCTGTTGTTGATAAAGCACAGCCCCTAGACCTTAATTGGAAGCATCAGTGTGTAGTACAAAAAGTAGATAAAAATTTGGGTAGGCCAGCACTGGCGGACAGGTTAACATGTCTGTAAATCTGGAAACAACACTCAGATGTTCTGCTTTGAGTAACAAAGCACATCATCGAAATAGGGAACATAGCATTCGTCTTGGATACCCTCCAACACTTCTTCCATGCATCGCTGAAACGCTGCTAGGGCATTCATTAATCTAAAGGGAATACGTACCCATTCGTATAATCCTCATGGGGTGTTGAATCCTCACTCACAAATCCGTGATGGTATGCGCTTCCCTGATCCAGAATGGAAAACCACATATTTCCCTCAAAGCTGTCTAACAGATCTTGAATCCTGGGAAGGGGATGTCGATCAGGGATTGTCTTTCAGTTAAGACCTCAGAAATCAACACACAACCGCAGACTGTTGTCCTTTTTTTGAACACATACCACTGGTGACGAGTATGAGGACCACAACTTTCTGATCCATCCTCTGTTCAAAAGGTTTTGCACATAGTCTTTAACTTCCTTATAAAGGGGTTTTGGAATGGCATTATAACATCTCTGAACTGGTATGTTATCTGATAGACTGTTTTTCAGCTGAAGATCAGGAATACATCCAATATCTCCTTCCTCTTGAGCAAACACATCCGATTCCTCAAACAACATTTTTTTTTACCACATCTTGTTCCTGGTCACTGAGATGTCCAAGATCAACGGGTGGGTGCCATTTTTTTCCCACTCTCCACCCATTATGTTCTTCTCTATTAAAGACATACTCTGTTGACCTTGCCTGGGATGAGCACAGAACTGCATTAGCTCTGTTGGAGGTGTTCTGTGTTACAGATTTCTCACCTCTAAATGCACTGGCAGGAAATTGGGACACTAAGGGTGTACTCACACTAGGCAATTCGAACCGCGCCCGAGTGCGTTTGACCACCAAAGCGCGGTTCGTTT
>JABFDZ020000044.1:20404473-20423393 GCA_019775955.2 Pollimyrus isidori | reverse complement strand
CTTCTAATTTACGTTATAGTGTAAATATTATTTAATTATATCTTTTGGAGTTTAATTATATGGATATACTTAAAGAAAACTTACACTATAACGTAAATACAATTAACGAATATAAAGACAAATTATACTTTTCCCCCCTAAACAAATACAAATACCGGCTGCTTTGCGCACCCCTAATATTTACGTTACATTTAAACATTCTTATATTCATTATTATCAGTGTTGATGGTGATTGTATTTTATATTCATTGATTTTGATCAAGGGGGCGGCATGGTGGTGCAGTGGTTAGCACTGTTGCCTCACACCTCTGTGGCCAGGGTTCAAGTCTCTGTCCTAGCTCTGTGTGTGTGGAGTTTGCATGTTCTCCCTGTGTCTTGGTAGTGAGCTTGGAGTCCCAAGGAGTACAGAGTAAGATGCAGTTAACATCCTGGAAGGGATGAATATTGTTTTCTCTAAAAAAAAAAATCTTGATAAAACATATGTGATGTTTCTTGTAAAAAATCATAACAGTAATCATTTGCATTGCATATCTGAAAATGTCTCATAGTGCTTCACAACCGAATTATGTGAATATTTTCCAGCAGTATTTTGTCACAATGGCTTGATCAGCATCCACACTGAACAGGGGTACTGACATTTGCATTTTGTTTTTGTTGCATTTTGTCTTGGAACCAAGTTATTCACTACTTAAGAAAATTGATTTGTAGTTTGTTCTAGGTAAAGCTATTGTATTTTTTTACCAACATATGATGCATTATTGCTGAACTGGTATTAGAGGCAATAAAATGGAAGATGGCAAACAGTGTGACAGCTAAAGGAAAAAAGTGCAACTTTTACACCATGAGCCCAAAAAAAGAGGTTGGTGAATGAAGCTAGTCTGGCTTTGTATCTTAAATATAAGCCCTGCATTTCTGTGGCAAAGCAGGTTTCTCACTAAAAGGCCAAGTAAGATTTAAGAATATGGGTCACAGCATGAGAATAACATTTTTGAAATACCACGTGGAAAAACCCTTAGAAACTCATTGGTCCATTTTATGAGTTCTGATTCCCAGCATTAGACATTTTTTCCTGAGTGATTTTGAGCCACCTCTTGTGGAAAACAACAGAACAACACAACATTAAATGAAAACAATTTGTATTTCATTTTGAGAAAATTTATTAGAAAAATTGCTAAATATATATTTTACATATACTTTAATAAATTATACATTTAAAATAAATATCCTCACATACTTTTTGCTTTTATTTACATCGTAATTTCTTTATGATCTTAAACCAAAGGCCTGAACCTAAGCTCAACCTTTGGAAAAGAGGATGATGAAGGTGTCAGAATGATGATGAACTATAATGATGAAGATTATGGATGGTAAACTTCATGCATGGATCAACCATTTAGTCTCATATTGTCTGAAGATGCTTGAATATTGCTTCATGATTTAGCTTGGTATTTTTTCTACTTCCTAAGCCCCTTTTCTACCCTAAAACATTTTTTCTGTAAAAAAAGAAAGAATGACACACTGATATAACATAGGAAATGCCAGGCTATGTAGGTATGAAATCAGGCCATGTGCAACAAGTCAAATAATAAATATTACAGCAAATGTACTGTGACAGTATGCTTTGCTGAAATTGGTTGGATTATCATAGACTGAGATAAGGCTTGGTAATGTGCATTAGGTAAATTAGCCCCCAAAAACATGGATCCTACTACTGTTGTTAAAACTGCTTGTAATCTATGAAAACTGATGGAGAGGAATCCACAATGTCTTCCTCTGTGCCCTTTGGGTCTTGAAGTTCATACTGCACGTTCAGGTCGACAAATTTGATATGGTTGATTTGTATTTTTGCACCTGAAAAAAATAACATTAGTGGGTTACTGGGGGTGCCAACAAATTTTTATGTCTCCTGCTATGTGCGACCACGTCTGTGGGGTACGCTGTCAAGTTTTACAGATCCAAAGTTAATTTGCTAGTAGTGGGTCAACAAACCATAATGGCCGCAATGGGCATTGAATGGCACCAGGACAGTGGTTATCAAGTTGAGAAGATGCCTCAGGGTGTCTGTGTGCATTTGCAGTAAAGGGACTGTGTTCGCTTTGTAGAATAATGATGCAAACTAAAAGCTAAAAGGTAGGAGGTAGGTAATACCTGTATAGCTTTGCAAAATTTATGGTCAGTATCCCGCCCCCTGGCAAGCGGCCATAAAGGGACCAGTACCAAATATAGGCATTAAGATAAAAACATTTCATTTTAATCTATTTGTATTGGATTGAAAAGAATATCAGCGGTATCATCCATCTCAATTATTTAGTTAAAGGGCAGCTCTTATGTACATTTTTGGTGAAAGGGAGCTTTATATATAGTGGTTTTTGGTGAAAGGGTAGGACTTAAGCCAAAAACCAGCACTTAAAATGTCTTGGAGCAAGTTAGGCTTGCAGCATTAGTCACCATGGCAATATACCCCTTTACAAATGTGATACCCAAAATTTGGAAGCTTCAAGAAACCTCGCTAATCCTGTGAACCCGCTTTGTAACACACCCCTCTGGTTTGCTTCCCCTCAGTAGCTGTTATAAGCATGGGGATAATCTTTGGATAATATTACTTATAGCCACACAGGAGTGTGCCTCAATAAATAGGGTTCACCAACACAAAAACAGCTGGAGGGACTGCCCAGTAGGAGACTGATGCATACAGCACACTTCAGTGATTAAAATTAACCTGACCCCATACCTTTTCTTCATGCAGCAGTAGATGGCACCAGCGAGGCAGCAGACCAGCACTGCAACACCAGCCCCGATGGCAATAAGTGCCTCTGGGTTTTCCTGGCTATGCGAGTTCATCAGAATGTGTTGACATCTCACTCCTGTGAAATTTGGCGGACACCTAGGAACCAAGCCCACAAGTGTTAGTCACTTCGCCAATCAGTGCATGA
This sequence comes from Pollimyrus isidori, assembly GCA_019775955.2. Classification (NCBI taxonomy): domain Eukaryota; kingdom Metazoa; phylum Chordata; class Actinopteri; order Osteoglossiformes; family Mormyridae; genus Pollimyrus; species Pollimyrus isidori. The sequence goes on along the minus strand of JABFDZ020000044.1, from coordinate 20,420,460 downwards.
CATAATTGTTTGTTCAACTTCATGTGAAATATGTTACAGTGGGTTTTCACCTTAACTGTTCAGTTTTTATCTTGCTCTGAGACGGACTCATGGTACTTAGGTTGTTTTGCATGTGGCTAAAGCGTAGGTCACTTCTGAACTTTACTGATAGTAAACTCAGTCAATCAATTTTCATATTTTGTGGATGAAATTATTTAGCAATTTGAATGTGCACCATTATCGAGTGAATGATTTGACTGCATACAGTACATAGGTTTTCAGTACATGCAAAGTTGTGCTATAGTTTGAGCTGGTTGGTGCGTTGATGTAATTGAATGTAGTTGGGATACATTAAGATCGGTCTGCTGCCTGCTCTTACCTGCAACTGGGGGTGTTGAGCTCAGGGTCATAGCTGCAGACACCATTCACACAGAAATTCTCCTTCTCACCAGTGCATGGACTCATCACCTTCAGGACACGGGGGAGTTCCACACTTCCTGTGTAAGTAGCCAAACAACACAGCAGACATGTTAAACACACTACTGCAACAACTCAAGGCAGGTCATGTTTCCAGTGCTAAGAACACAAGAAAAGCTACATAGGCTCTACTATATAAACAGGTGGTGTGGCTCTTACAAACTTTTATTTGAGGGAAATCCAAATCAGTGAAATATGCACAGGTAGAGATTGGGGGGACGGGGGGGACCTGGACGAGACGATGCCACCCCAAGTCGCTTGAGTTGACATTACAATTAATTAAAAAGATCAGCATCTGCATAAAAAGAAATGGGACCAGTACCAAATATAGGCATTAAGATAAAAACATTTCATTTTAATCTATTTGTATTGGATTGAAAAGAATATCAGCGGTATCACCCATCTCAATTATTTAGTTAAAGGGCAGCTCTTATGTACATTTTTGGTGAAAGGGAGCTTTATATATAAAGGTTTTTGGTGAAAGGGTAGGACTTAAGCCAAAAACCAGCACAAACTTTGATTTGAGGGAAATCCTGAGACAATTTAACTTGTGGTAGGGAAATATGCACAGGTAGAGATTGGGGGGACGGGGGGGACCTAGACGAGACGATGCCATCCCAAGCCGCTTGAGTTGACATTGCAATTAATTAAAAAGATCTACATAAAAAGAAATGGTGAGATCCACACTTAAAGGTCTAAGCTAATATTTTGACAAAATGTATTTTGTCAAAAGGCCCAGACATCTAAACAATATCCTCACAAATGTTTAGTGACTAATTTAGTCAAAGTAATTTCCTTAACTTTGTATGAATAAGTTTTAGTGACTGCAAAGTAAACAGATAAGTGAAGGTTATTGAGGTGATAAGCTCTACCTTCTCATGTGTAATAGAAAGCTTACGAAAATCTGGTGGGACTGACAACATGACACATGAACGAGAGCAACGACAGCAAAGTGTGAGCAAGACATGGTGTTATAATTGTAAATACAGTGAGCATGTAGTTTAACACCACAGGATGTGTGTCAGTGATGCTGTACTAATCACAGAGCTTTCCTAAGTGTGCAAATATCTCAGGGGCAGATTGAGCGCAGTCACGCTCAGCCACCGCTTCTGAGAGCAGGTCCCCACTTTGTGGTGGCAGGGGTCATAGACACAGCAGGTCCAGCCCAGCCTAACCCTGATCTTGCAGCTCCCTCCAGACCTCCTAGACCTAGTGTGTCTGCATTTGCCATGGCGTAATATGCAGGAGTGTTATCAAGTGACCACAAGACTGTAGAAAATGTGTCCTAGTAATTAAGAGGGATTTAGCTCAGCTCAAACTACATCCTGACAGTATAGTCTGCCACACACTATTTACAGTGAAAAGCAGAGAGAATCTTACTTTAATGACAAAAATAAGTTTTTGACAAACCATCCATAATGAAAACATTCTGATTGACCCTTTGTCTTTTCAGGAGAGCCATTGACAGAGTTTATTGACAGTTGCACATACATGGAATGCACAGTAAAACGAACCTGTTCCATTAGGTGTACGGGACCCATCAGGCAGCACGCGGGGGGTTGTGGTTCCAGTAGGCTCTACATCTGCTCCCACGAAGGCGACAAGCACTAAGGTTGTCAGCGCCAATACTGCTTTGCACATAAAAAGTGCAAAAACAAGCATGAACACGTGCCGACATCGCTGCAATTAGCGAACTATGCTATGAACTCAGTAATGAATAGCCTGAACATATTTTTTTAATGTTGTCAAGAGAAAAACTAGGATACATTTGCAGTGCATAGGAAAGTATTCATTATGTATAATCAAAGGTACTGAACTCTTTCCCTTGGTCTCGGCGGAAATGAGAATGGCCCCAGGCTAAGGTGTGCCAGTATCAATTACTCTGACTGAATAAATAAATTCTTTGCAATTATGAAACCAGAATGTTGCTTCTTAGTCCGAATTGTTCAATCACAATTAACGTAATGTCATTATTTAAGTACAATTTTATCGTCTTATGGAGAATTTACCTGTTTGCAGTACCTCCTGGAAACATTTCAGTTGTTTTACTTCTACCTGTTGCTACCTGAGGTTATGGTAGCTTCTCCTGGCCTTGTTCGACTTGTTTACTTAAGGTGTTGGTATTCTTCGTTATGCATGCATTACGGTTTGTAGATGTATTTTAAGAGGTATTTAGAAGGACTCCTGAATACCCATCTAGTAAACAATGTAGATTATCTTCTGATGTAAGATAATGGTACATTTCTTACTTGGCAGGTGAAATGCTGAATGTACATTAATAAACCAGAGCACCCGGCAGTATAGCATGTGTTTAAGTTTTTGAAAGAATGTCAAAATGGTGGCATTTCACTGGGTGGTAAAATGACCCAGAGGCTTGAAATAGAACTTTAGATACATTCTAAATCTCTTGGATTAACAGTTTACAAAAATAGTTATAGTTGGCCTGCAGCTGAAATAATAATCAAAGGGAATTGTCTTAAGTGCTTTCCCGTGTCGCTTCTAGTTGCTGATAACTACATTGGATATGTTATGTGTACATTACTGTGTATAAATCTATCAGTGCATTATGAGCTCTTTGTGATTAATACAATAACTCCTACAAAAAAGTGTAGCCCACTAAAATCAATAACGGAATTAATAAAAAAAAAATACAGTGATATTTAATGTTACAGTAACAGTCTATGGACTGAGTCCTGGAATCTGTCGAAGAGCTCCTCTCCTCAAAGAGCAGGGGCCCACTCACCTCTGTCTGTATGAGTCTTTGTGTCCTGCGGCATAGTTGCTGCCGTTCACTGGCTCTTCTGGTCTCCTTCCCCGTGGGATCGTCTGCTGGGCTGACGGAGAACTGTCGCTAAGGTTTTATACCATCCAGGTTGCACCAGTAGCCATGAGTCATGGCTCACCAGCCAGTCAAAAAGTGCGTCAAATGTGGCAGATCAGCCAATGGAAATACAGAATTTCAAAGCTGGCACCTCACGCAGACTCGTTGTAAATTTATTTATTTTACGTATTTTGTTCTCTCTTCAAATAATTTAACTCCTCCTTATCTCCTTGCATGCATCATTTGACTGTTTCATGACATCACTTCCTACTTCTGTACATTCTCTGTACAAGCACAGACAACTGACAGACTTGTGTGGTGAGAACAAGTATTGACCTTAAGGCAAGAATAGCATCTATAAAGCATTGGCCTTGGTTTTTAAAACATCCAATCACAAATTGAGTTTTTTTTCCTAAAGGTATGATGCTTCTTCTAACACTTCACAGCTACAAAGTCAGAATAACACTGAGAGTGTAGATGAGATGAAAATGGGTGTCTCAAGCACTGAAAACACAAACCCAATGAGCACAACAGAGAAAATGTCCTGCGCCCTTCATCCGCAGCTCTCTGCTAACTGCCATTCCGGTTATATGTTTGTTTTATGTGGGAAATATGGACACTACTCAGAATGATTGTTTTTTTCTTCAGACATTACAAACTTTTTGGCTGAAATCAATCAATTCACATTTACAATGCATGTTCTTAGGTGAAGAAATGTTTAACGCTATTTTACCTGGAATTTCAGCAGTACAGTCGAAACATGTCATATGTTGTACTGATACACAGCAACCAGTGAGAGTTGTTTTTTCAGAAATATTAATTTAGGGAGTAGGGAAATAAAAAACTATACTCTAATTTCCATATACATTCTCCCTGAATACAAGTCTCCTTGCATTGTCCAGTTATCTCCCTCAAAAAAATCATTATGTGTCATGACTTGTTGCCATGTCAACATGATTTTATTTATATTACTTAACTTTTGACCTAATTTCTGTCTGCCGATGATGCTGTTTTCATTCAAATCCATATGATTAAAATATTTATATGTACACAAGAAGTTTTCATTTACAGAACATCCGTGTAAAACATGAAGTATCCTGCAGACATTTCAACACACACTGATGGTGCTCTGGTGCATAGATTGCTGTGGTGGGGGGGAGGTGCATGTTGACAGTCAGGCTGAGGGGTGACACGCGAGGGATTAGCGCGCATGCAGTGGCAGCGTGTAACGGCCTGTGGTTCTCTTCAGGGGTCACCACCTGTCTCGTTTCCTTACATATAGGCACAAAAGAGAAACAGCATGAGCCAGCAAGTTTACAAAGCAATGCTTTATTTCCTCTTCATGACAGCCTTGCAGGTGTGTGAAGACCATCACATATCTGCTCGTCATCAGAACAAGCCCCTTCAGAATTATCCATAGAAAATATGACAGTAGAAATAAATACAAAATCACAACATAACAAAATAAATACATAAATAAGCAATAAATAAATTCATAAATCAAAATAAAATGTCAAATACTTTGTGTGTGTACATGCTGTCCCATTCCCCCTAGAATTTCATATGTCAGATACGTACATGAAGTTTTGTGGGAGGGGAGAATTGACTCACATGGACGAACCAGGAATATTATAGGTTTGTCAGTGAACAGAAAGATATATATATATGTGCAAAAGTCTTAGTCAAAAAACTGGTTAAAGGATTATGCGAGTCTGAAACCACAATGTCTGTCATGTCTCATCAACCCCAATATTGGTAGCAACCATCCAATACACCCATGTATTTTTTCACTTGTCCACATCATTTGCTAATTAATATATATTAATGAATTTAAGTAACTAATTAAAATAGCTGGTTGTGAAATTTTATCTGACCATCCAGCTTGATATCAAAGAAATTCTTGTTAGTTTATTGTGTTATTATTAAATTGCATATATTATAAAAGTAAATTGTTTTTTTTCCCTGAGCAAATATATGTTTACTGCCAAAATAAATTGCTTTAAATGTTTTCTTTGACTGCCTGAGACTTTTGCACAGTGCTGCATAAATAATATTTTGTGCTCCAGAAAGTCAGTATTCACACACGCGAGTACTTCTGTAAATCGTCTCAGACTTTAAGCACTTTTTAGTTACAGTAGGCACCCTCCCCATTTAAAATGAAAGGCTTATTATAAACAGTTCTTAATGAAACAAATCATTGTTGTTGCATGTGGTCTCCTGTCACACGTGCACTGTGGCTAAGTGGGTCCTGGGGTCAGCCTGTGTGTCAGTGTGTGATTGTGTTTCTTGCTGCAGTGACTGTGTTCTTCATTAACATTGCCACTGTAACAGGGCCAACCCCTCCAGGCACCGGTGTGATAAACCCTGCTCTCTTCCTCACCTCTTCGGGGAGATGGAGAAAGAGCAAAAGGTCAGTCTGTTGTGTAAGGTTATAAGTCATCAATACAAATGTGTCCCCTAGAAAGCAGAGTCCTGGGTATTTCTGGCCTGGGGCAAGTTTACCCTATGTAAAACTTCATCATTCATACAGCAGGCACTGCGAATGTGCTGCACTATAAAACCACAAGTCCAGGGACACAGCGCAGTGCAGCACTTCTGGCTGCCATGTTTACCGCTGTACACTGCTTCTAAGCCCGCCTCATGCCGACATAGCGTGCCAGCACTGTGCGTGGGCCTAGGGAGGCCAGAAACCCGGCACAATGACTGCCGGCACCCTCCTTACTAAACGGTTCTGGAATGTTTTTTACGGATGACATATAAAGCCCAGAGACATTAAAGTAGATTGAGGCTGGTGTGGGAGACCGAGCAGATTACAACACTGTATGTGTAACAATACTCTCCAGGGACGTTCTGCTAGCTAATGAAACCGGAATGACCGCCCACACGGTCGTGAATCCATGGCGCCGGAAGGCTGCTGTGTGGGCCACGTCGGTGTTTGTCACCGAGGAGTTTCACCATCCACATTTTTACACACTTTGGTTGGTAAACATCTTAACATCTATTAGATAAGAAATTATTACATAGTCAAATAACATACTATGAATTTTGAAAAATTTTAGAAAAATAAGGTTTTCATGTTCAATTTGTACAAATACATTGTGTGAATTGTGCAAAAAAAAATTGTAAATCATTTCAATGCATCACAATATAAGGAACAAAAAAACTAAAGCAAGTTGTTGTTGAAGATAGGGCAATGAACACTTTCTATACATGCATACAAAAAGTTATATGTTGAGTTATGCCTGATTGTTTCACGTCCAATCGCATTTGAAATGAAATTCTTTTATTTGCAATTGGCACAGTTACATTGGAATACTTCTCTTCAACTAAATCGTCTTGTTCTCTATGAGACACACAGATACTTATGCAGGTGAGAGCAAGCTAGAGGATCACAGTGCAGCCAGTGTGCATGGTGCCCCTGAAGCTGAGGGGGGGTGTTAAGAGCCTTGTTCAAAGACCCATGGGCATGTTACCATTCTGCCTAGACTGGGGTCTACCCATCAACCTTCCGATCAGAAGCACAGATGCTTAGCCCGCTGAGCCCCTTACCACACCTATTTACCTTCGAGGTCCATAGTAAATAATATACATTGATTGAGACACCGGAAAGTGGATGCAGTTGGACGTTAGCGGGTGTATCGCTTACAGTAACAGGTGCAGGAGAATGAGCAGCACTGCCAGCTACGTAATGACCCATTGTCCATATCTAAATTGTAATATATGCATAATGTATATGTAATGGACAGCTGCAATATTGAGATATGCCCAAAATGACATGCATCCGGTGGTCCCGGTCCCAAATATGGACATAAGTTGATGCAAAGCTGTATATCTGCATTTACCTTCAAAGTCGACATCCCCAACCAGCCTGATTTTTCCAGTTTCCGAGTCCTGGATGCGATTTATACCAACATCGATCACCGTGGCGCCTTCCTTCACCATGTCAGCCGTTATCAGATTAGGAATTCCTAGGAAAAGAGAAAGTATGATCACCCTAGATCAGGGGGTCACCAACTGCTTTGAAACTGAGAGCTACTTCATGGGTACTGAGCCATATGAAGAGCTACCAGTTTTAAACGCCCTCCCAAACGTATCTAAACTCCAGGTATAATAAACATGTTTTAAATGCTTTTCTTTTAGATATTGTCATTTCTAAATCTAAATAAATGCAAATGTGATTAAAGAAGAATAGGATAAAATTTAATTTCAGACGCTGCTCACTGGTGAGTTGTGCTATTTTTAGAACAGCTCTGCGGGTGACTCACGTGGTGCTTGGGTGTATCCTGGTGCCCATGGGCACCATGTTGGTGACCCCTGCCCTAGACGATAGAGTGAACCAGCAACATTATCGTCATGTAATATAATCTGAGCAAGCTTGGGGGGCAGGGTTTGCTAAAACATTTCTATTCTGTCATAGAATACAAAATTTAGCAAGCTTTGTACAAGCTTTGCGATTGTAATGATTATTCAAGATCTAATATAGATTTATTTATTTACCATGTATTCAAGATCTAATATACGCTAATATAATTGCAAATTGTGTCACATCATAAGGGCTGTGATATTCAGGCAGGCTGATATGTGGCTTGGATGGTATCTAGTTTTTCATATTGTCGTACCGGGGTATATGGCTTTTTCACGGCACTTTCAAAAACAACTCTGTTTTGTCATAATTCTGGGCAATGAAATTCATCAAATGCCAGAGGAGTACCATGACCTGTAGGAGTGTGCAAAAATATTGTTTTTTTCTTTTTGATTAGTTATTTAAAAAATGTTGCCCAATTCCTTTTTTGATCTGTGGCATTTATGGATCAATCTTTAAGGCTAATTTATTCCAGTATTCTCAGTTAATTTCTGCATCAGTTGTACTAGATGGCATTGCAAAGCAGATTTAGTGACACTTAAACACCTGAGCTGTCGATTCAAATATTTGCCCTGATGTAAGCAGATGACCAACTTTAGCAGCTAGCTTGAATTTCATATAGGTATGAAACAGTGTATCCTGAAACCACTTCAGCCCTTGTTAAATACTTAACATGCCAGACCTACAGAAACTTTTACCAAGACATCACCCAGATGTAGTGATGCCAACCCTCCTGCCAGAGCACGCATGTGGACCTTCAACCCTTCTGCCAGAGCACGCATGTGGACCTTCAACCCTTCTGCCAGAGCACGCATGTGGACCTTCTCTCCATACAAAGTTAAATTCATGTTTTGGCACATAACTTTAAGTCCTTTTGATACATGGATAAAGAATTTTAGACGTGCCCAATTTTATTTTCAACTATTCATTTAAGTCATTTTTTTGTGCTTTCAAAGAAATGTCTTTTGTTGGTAAGGAACTACACCCCTGTACATTAGCTGTCAAGTGGCAGCTATTATAAGGGGGGGACCAACTCCATATTGATGCCCATGGATTTAGAATAGGATGTCATAAAAGTTCTTGTGGGTGTAATACCAGGTTTCCCAATACTTTTGTCCATAGTGCAGAGTGATGTACAATCACAGAGAGTGTTACTGAGTAACATACAATCATGTTGGTGTAAAAGCATCTGACACATAAATGTAACTGTAAAGTTATGCTTACAGAGTATTGTACAATCACAGAGAGTTTATACAGTAATGCACAATTACAAAAAATGCTTATAGAGTAATGTACAGTCACAGATGATGCTTATAGAATACTATTTTTTAAACATTAGCCACACCAAGTGAGCAAATGCACTTACCTGCAGCAGCAATTACGATGTCTGCAAGTCTGGTGAGCTCCTTCAGCTTCTCCCTGGGGGTGCACCTGTGAGTGATGGTGACAGTGGCATCACCTGTGGGGAAGGAAGACAAGAGATTTGTTTTCAGATAAAAACCTGAGATCTGGGAATGTCAGCAGTAAGCGTTATGCATACAATATCATAAATATATCTTGCCAAAGTTACAACATAAAATGTACAAATACCAATTTGTGCCCTGCAATTATAGGTATCCTATCCAAGGGTTTGCTGGTTTTGTGCCCTGTGCGTCTTGGGCTAAGCTCCAGATTAATAGGTAGTTAATACTGCAGAAGTGGTTGGAAAATGGTTGCATAAACAATCTTAAAACATTTCTTTGCATATGATTTGTCCCACTGGCTGAGACAGAAATACAAAAATTTTGAACTCAAAGTTCCCAAAGAAACAACATAGGGGCCAACTTAGAATCATCTACCAGCCCCTCTCCAAACATATAAAGATGCCACACACAGTTTTAATTCCTAAGAGCATGTAGACCAACAGCCCCTCACTCACTTTAAGGTTCCTACCATCATTCGGCAAAAACTGCACCTTTCAAAACAAACAATAACAAACATTTTGGCTGACTCTGTCACGCAAAGTGCTGGCAGACCCGCACCCCGCACCCACCCCAGACAAGTGCAGTCGTAAAAACACTTTATTGGCAGTATGTTATAAACGTGAAAATATGTGAAGTAAATGTGGCAAGGCCTGTTATTGCAACCCACCTCACAGCCGAAAATCCATACTGAATAAGATTCAAAAGTATATTTGAAACATAAAATATCCTGCAATATTCACCTATGGACTAGAGCCTATCCCAGGCAAATTTGGACAAGACACTAAACTAGTCCCCAGGTATTCATCATGTTGTTGGGATGCATGCACACTACAGGCAACCATGGAGAAGCCAACTTGCCTATTTGCATGTGTTTGGACAGTGGGAGGAGAGTAGAGTATCTGGACAAAACCCGCAAGGCATGAGGAGAACATGCACACAGATCAGGGGCAGAATCCAAATCCCCAACCTTTTAAGTGTGATGTGACAGTGCTACCCTGCAAGGCACCCATTTTTCAAAAATTCTACTAGGACGTACAGACCCAGTCTAAAACTTTCTTAAACAGGTTAGAATCTAGTCTTTTTCATGTTTTGGATCATTTTATTCTGTAAATGCCTAAATATAAAAAAACACAATATGATATACAAAGTAAGTACGAAATACAATGTTCAAGAGATCTCATTTCTCAAACTAGTTACCTTTTGATTTGAAATCAGCTTTCGACTTGCAGATTTCAGCAGGAAATCACCCGGTGTCATTACAGCTCTTCTGCAGACACTCATAGAGATGCAGCTGCTTCTGGATGCCTCAGCTTACCTAGTGCACTTAGAAAGTGCTGAGCCCTTCTCTCTCTTCACTCCTCTTATGTTCCGGCTCTATACTATGATTGTTTAGATTATTTTCCCCTAATCAACCTATACTCAGTACAACATTAAAAATAAAGTGAAAACTACATTTTTAAATTTTTTACAATATTTAAAAAAATAAAGGTAACACTTTACTTAAGGTCATGTTTTTTAGTCATTTATAAAACAAAAAATTATAAAGATGGCAAAAAATATTTATAAAACAGCATAACACATTATAGCAATGTTTATTATGCACTGCTTTATGAAGCTTCATAATGCAATACTAAGTGTCCTTAATACGAACCATTATAGTCCATTATAAAAGCTTTCAGAGTGCATTGTAGATGGGAGCATCATAAAGCATTCCTAATGCACAATACATGTATAATGTGACTAATATTTTAGATTTTGACTCAACTTTTATTATGAGACCAACTACAATTCCTGGTAATAGACAAAAACATAATGGTCAAATCATAGTTAATTGTAGTTTGGCAGGTGTATTCTAACTCTTGCTTTGTGACCCGGATAAAGAATACTTTACATGTATAACATTTAACATGTCATTGATGATTGCTGATTAGACTGTTACAAAAAAAAATATCTGTGAATACTACTGTACTACTCATATTTTATGGCCTACTAAATATTTTTTTGTGATTTCAGAAAAATATTCTTTTTAATACGTACTATGCATTTTCTGTATCGGTAGGTATGGATTGCCTCGCAGTCAGCATTACATGACTGAAGTCCATGCAAGTTTGCCAGCTCCAGACCAATCCCTTCTTAGAATAGTAACCAGAAATATGAAATTGTTCACTGTTGGTTATGATCTTGGAAGGAACTAAGATTCCGAACATCTGAAACTATAAAATAAGTTATACAGTTGACTCATGCCTTTTCTGACAACTTCAAAGAACAGATTTTTTTTTTTTTTTTTAACTCCTACTAAAATCAGAATATTTTGTGCTACAGAGAGACACAACCCCTCCCATTTTTGTTTATGGCCAAACAGGATGCATTTCCTATTGAAAGAAAAGCATGAGTCTTCTAAACCCAACGCTGAATGTGCATGGTGATGCACAGCACAATATGAGTGCTAGTCAAAACATGAAGGCACATTGCGTTTCCTCCCCATTGTATATATTTATTATAGTCATAAAAAAAAAATCAATTTAGCAGTTTACACTTAAGGTGAAGTCAACAGTTTAATACAGAGTGATTACAAAATTTGCTCCAACTCACAAAAGTTAAAAAGGTCAAGTGTATGTGGCTATTCTGTTAAATCACACCTTAATTTGCACAATTTCAAGACCTCACCGTGATGACATCCAGACATGTCAAGGCAAACAGAAAACGATTTTAATAAATTCTTTCAAGATGCTTTCATTCTTTCACACTGCTTCAGGTTCACTGGAATCCAACTAATCACAGGAAGAGCGTGTAATATGATACATATTGCCGAGCATTTGAGAAATGCAGGAAGAACAATGTCAATATCCGACTCTGCACTAAAAACCTCTGGCAATTCCTTTTCTCTGAAAAGTCTACATAACCTTTTCCACATAATCCCTGCCAAAGCACGTTCCGTCATGTAATTTTTGTTATGTATCATATTTATTGACTCAGTTAACACCAGCTGCAAGATTTAAACCTTGATAAAAAGTATTTGCTACTATATTGTCCAAACAGATTTAAGGTCACAGCAATTACACCGTTTCACCATGATTCATACCACATTTTCTAGAACGCTAAAGGAGGGAATCCCTTTGGGTTTCATTTTGCTTGTAAGTTCAGCTTTGTGAGGGTCTGTGTCCTCAGTTAACCAAAGGATTCACATTCTCAAGGTACAGATATCAAAACAATCAAATGATAGAGTGATAAACAATTTTGAAAAAGAAAAATATGAGTCAGGGAAATTATCAGTATTTATCAACTTTATCCATCTATCTAAAAACCGGACATGCATTGTACAGTACAAGATTTGAACACATTTAGATCTGTTACATACCTTTCACTTTTGACATCTTTCTAGATAGGAGCCTGACCCTAATGCGGTGAATCATTTATTTAATGAATCTACTATATCAGGGGTGGCCAATCTTATCCGCAAAGGGCCAGTGTATATGCAGGTTTTCGCTGCAACTCCATAATTAGGTCACTAATTAGAGGACTGATTGGCTGAAGAGTCCTCACACCTGGGTTTGCACAGCTGACCTAAAGGTTACCCCAGAAACCTGCATACACACCGGCCCTTTGCAGATAAGATTGGCCACCCCAGTACTATATCAATAGGCAAGCCATTCATAGTTCAGTCTTGTTTGTGAAGTCTTTAGCTTGATGTTGGATGAACTCCCCAAAATAAGCAGGTGTTGTTGTGCTGGTTCTTTGCTGTCCTTTAAAATATTCCCCATGTTTATGTTGCCTTAAAAGAAATAAACTCTCCCACTTGCTCACAAATAGCTTTTCTTTATGGTTCCCAGACTTATCAAAATACTGCTGTTTTTCAGGAATTATCCATAATTATTAAAAATTGGTTCTTGCCCCACTAATGGACATAAAAAACAAAACCACCCGAATAAGTAATAGACCACAAAAAAGCAGAAGACCTTTGACTGAGTCCATCCTGCCGGTCTTACCTCCAGGACGCTCGTGTCGTCCGTCTGTGTGCAGAAGCATAGCGATGGGCATCCCCACATTCTTGGACCGGCCAGCCACCACCACATTCCTCCCAACCGTCTGAATCTCTGAGAAAGACCCAGCTGTCAGTCACTCGCAGTCACATGCGCACCTCAAACACTGCTGATGTGACTCGGACCTAATCACACAAGAGGGAATGCGACAGTGAATGCGACCGTCTGAGTAGTAATAGCGGAAGAGAGCAATTGGGATCCATTCTCATGGTACAATAATAAGCATAACAACAACAATCATCATAAAGAGGAATATCATTGCTCGAGCATCATAAAAGAATATCACAATCTTGATTCTGAATGGAAAAAAAAAACATGATTCCTATTTCACCCAGAATTGTACAGCCCTAGCTGACGCTTTACCAAATGGTCAAGTGGTCTTGACTGACATTTCTGACATCCAATGGTGATATCAATTAAACAGATTACTTCATCGACCATCTTTTCATTGGTCGATCAGATGTCACATGCTATCAGTAGACAGGAGAATGGGTGTATTCCATCTATAATAGTCAAAAAAAGTCGACATACGTTCATCAGACAGCACTGAGTAGCATGTTTCTCTTGTAGCAGTGTTTCAAATATTAAATAAAATAGTTATCTTAGCAACCACCCCACTACAAACAGCGAAAGCTTTGACATGGAAGAGCTTAGAGGTGCTGCAAATGGGCCCCGTTGTTATCACTCATCCAATCAAGACTTCAGTAACAAAAAAGGTTAGGGAAGTGAAGCAGTCATCATCATCATCAAAGAGCAACAAGAAGAGCACATACTCTAAAATTATAAGGCAGGGCCAATGAACAAAGGACAGAGCAGCAAAAACAGCCTATGAGAACTTTCCTGTAGATTATTACCATAGCTGTGTGGCTCTACCCAGTCACCAAAAGGCATTTGATCAGCAGGTCCATTGTCATAACAAGCACAAAACACATACTTTCAGAAAAATAAAGAAATCTGACTATTTAATACGCTCGGGTTGCACTAAAACATCAGATACCTGGGGATATGATTAATATTATGTTCAATACTATTAATAATAAAGATAATAATAAGTAATAATAAAGGTACACTCAATGACAAAAAAGTTAAGCATCCAGGCAAAGTGGTGGAAATGAAATAATAATGATAATACATTTGATTTATAGCGCACTTTTATTCATTTTCCAAAGAACATCTCAAAGTGCATTAAAAACAGCATTAAAAAGAGGGATAAAACATTTAACCATTAAAATAATCATTAAGAACATTGGCAAAAAAGAAACGTTTTCTGGCTTTTTTTTTTAAACGTCTGTGGAGCCCTCAAATGTGGAGGTAGGGCATTCCACAACCATGGGGTAGCACAAGAAAAGGCCCTATCTCCAGTGGTGGAGTCCTGGGAGGGAGGAGAAGTGCATTGGTGGAGCGGAGAGTGCGTAAGTGACAGTGGGGGGTGAGAAGTTCTTTTAAGTATACAGACACATTACCATGCAGACATTGGAAGGTAAGAAGGGAGATTTTGTAGGTGGATCCGGGCAGAAATGGGAAGCCAGTGAAGTGAACAGAGCACGGGGGTGATGTGCTTGTGTTTCCTCACTCTCATCAGGACCCTGGCAGCGCAGTTCTGAACATACTGATGTTTTTGTATGTTGTTTTTGCCAGGAATCCCAATGATTAGTGCCTTACAGTAACCCAGTCCGGAGGAGACAAAGGCAAACACTAGTTTTTCTGCATCAGAAGGGAAAGTGGAGCAATATTTCTGAGATGGAAAAGGGAGATTAGGCCAATGTGCTTGATACGGCTTTCAAAAGTGAGTTGAGGGTCAAAAATTACACCAAGGTTGGCGACTGTTTTAGAAAGGGAATTGTTCTGACCGGAGAAAGAGATACTGAAGATTTTTTGTTGTTGAATTTGCCAGTTTGAATCACTTCAGTATTTGAGCTGTTAGTATGAAGGAAATCTTCTTCCATCCATGCCTTTATCTCATCCAGACAGGTGGTGAGTGTCGGGGGAGAAAAGGGCGAAGATGTAAAAGGGGCTGATGAAGTGGGAAGGGCCTCAGACACATTGCTACCCGGCTTCAAGTAGAGCTAGGTATCATCGGCGTAGCAGTAGAATGAGACCTCATAGCTGCTGATGATGCACCCAAGTGGAGCCATGTACAGGTTAAAAAGAATGGGCCCCAATACTGATCCCTGAGGAACACCACAGGTAACAGGATGGATAGCATGTCCAATGGAGACCAACTCAGATGTGTCTGTGAGGCATGACTTGAACCAATCCAAGGCAGTGCCAGTGAGACCTGCAAGGTGTTGTAGGCGGTGAAGGAAGATATGGGGGTCATCTGTGTCGAAGGCTGCTGACAGATCCAGAATGACGAGGAGAGAGGAGGAGCCGCAGTCTAGTGATCAATAGGTTATTTGTGACCCGGATCAAGGCTGTTTTGGTGCTGTGCGCGGAGCGGAAGCCAGATTAAAATTTTTCCAGAATTTTATTGTCGTGTAGGTGTCCTTGAAGATAAACTAAAACCAGAACTTTCAAATAGAAGGGGAGGTTGGAAATAGGTCTGTAATTTGCCAGGTCTCGAGGGTCCAGGTTAGGCTTTTTAAGGAGGAGGAATGGAGCAAAAGAGGGAAGGGTTCCCTAACAGTGTGTTAGCACCAGTGGTGTGTGCAGTGAGGGGAGCTGCAAATGAAGAGTGGATTGTTAGGATCTTACTTTGAAAGGAGATGAATTTATTACAGAGGTCATTAGTAGGGTCGGTGAGTGATGCTGCTCAAGGCTGGAGGAGAAATAGCACAGATCCTTCTCAATTGCCTTGGCACATGTGCATTCATTTAGTGCTTTTGTCAAAATAACCTGGATGGT
>JABFDZ020000044.1:20387095-20404373 GCA_019775955.2 Pollimyrus isidori | reverse complement strand
GTTGGGATAAGATCTTTATCGTTTTGGAAGCTATTAAGAAAAAAATGCTCTTCTTGTTTTATCCTGTTCATTTTGTGCTTAAATGCTAAAAAAACATATTTAAGTGTAATTTTGGGGGGGCGGTAACAAATTAATTGATTTTCCGTTATTTCTCATGGGAAACATTTGATCAGGATTTGATCCGGAGTCCACTGTATATCCAGGCGGACAAGCCTCACTGAGGACAGATAAACTATTTGGCTGATGCCAGGTCTCTGTCAAGCAGATGATATCCAAATCCTTGTCCTGGATGAGCTGCTGAATGAGACAAGCTTTATTACCCAAGGATTGAACATTAAAAAATCCAACTTTAAGATGCGGCGCTGCCATGTCTTTTAAAAGTTCTGATAAGATTTAAACCCACTACACATTTTACTTCCTGCATCCAAAGAGCCACAGGAGCTGCTGTAGTGATATCGGGACTACAAATCCCAGAAGTCACAGTATTCTGATGACATAATTGCTGGGCGCTGGAACATCCAACTGACGAGATGACCAGCATAGAGAGCCCTTTCTGATGGAGGTTAACCTTTCTCCAGGAACCTCTGTGGGCACACGGACGTCAGAGAAGGAGACCCAGCCGTTTGATGGTGAGGATGTCCAAGGATCCGCAGGGACGTTGCTGTTGATGAGGCGGGTATTCAGGAGGTATTCAGCCGAACAGCTTAGCATCAGACTAGCCGAGGAGGAAAGCACAACAATTTCCATCGTGTATGTAAGAGGTCCTGAGCGAAAAAACAGCCGCCGAAGTCACAAAGATGTTTCAGGGCAAAGTCTGAGAGACTAGGGCATTAAGTACTATATTCTTTTACTCTTTTGGTGGAGAAGCGGCGAACACACAATGCCAGCGTCCTCTCCACATCCTGAGCTCTGTCTTTTTTTTTTTCTTTTCAGTCCCTGAAATGAATCTCCATGTGGTGAAAGGTCATGTGACTGTATCGTAATGATTATAATGTCAAATCAAACAGACAGCAGTGTTGGCGACATGGGTAAACTGCTGGTCCCATGTCAGAAGGGTTTTGGCGCCACCCCTTCGGCCCCGGACAAGAAACGTGAGGCAATATGATCCGGAAGGGAGTCATACTCTACAGCTGTTATACCTTCTCCTGCGACAAGTCAGCCCACAGGAGTAACAGGCCCTCGAAATCCTTCAAATTGGATTGTCACATCTGCATGCTTCACATGGCTGGGCAATTACATGATACAACCAACCGGCCTCATGCAAACAAACAACGCGACCCCTATCAAACTCCATCAAGTACTGGTAATGAAGTCTAATTTGTCTAAGAGGCATCCTCTGTGTCCAGTGACTAGATGCGCCAGCTCCTTGCAGATTGAATCATTTACATATCTATTGCTGGTCTGCACACGTACCAAATAACATCCAAATCAGACCATTACTTCTGGGTGCTTACCTTTTTTGTTACCTTATGGATTTTTTTTCTTATTGATTACTGCCCCCTAGTGAGCACAGTACAGGAAAAGCAAATGGTATACTTTTTATGTTAAGTGGGAAAAAAAATATATACAGTAAATGCCAGCGAACAAGTTTTTACCCATGTCTTTTCCCTTAAAAGCCAAATTAAATGTAGCATATGTAATACAGAATCTGATGCTATTTTTAAAAAAGTATATTCACCCTTTGATTTGGATTTATACAAAACATATTGAGTTGTGCAGCAGCTGAATATGTACTGGTGCTTCACACATCTATGGTTGGGGATTCAAATCCCATAGTGTATAACTGGGGGTTGACACATGGGGGCTTAAGATTCCTTACCCATCCTCTTGATGATCTCCCACACAGCTGCAGGCGTGGCTGGCACCATTGACTTCTGGTCAAGGCACAGTTTTCCGATGTTGACGATGTGGAAACCATCCACGTCCTTCTCTGGGGCGATGGCATTGCAGACTACTCGCTCGTTTATGTGCTCTGTGCAGGATGAGAAAGAGAAACGCAGCAGAAGGACTGAGACCGTCAAAGTCCCCTGATGGTGGGCAGTACAGCAAGACAGTCAGCTATGGACAGTACAGGAATGCTAACTCAATGTGAACAGCAGAGCAAAGATTCACATTTCATCTTATATTTCCACTCATGGATATCACATAAGTCAGAAGTACAGAAAACTCCTGCTATATAAGAGCACATCACTTGACAAAGGCGGCTTCATGCATTGCAGCATTTGTCATGTGACTATGTTGTCTTGACAGCCATGTAGTTACCAGGAAGAGGAAGCTGAACCAGCAGGCCACTGACCCTCCAGTCTCTATTCAGTCTATAAATCATTTCCAGAAGCTCCTCTTGTGACACAGAGCTAGGCCTCAGCAGAGTCTCACTGGAGATACCTGAAGAAGTAGGCCATCATAACAAAAAAGCTTGACTACAGGTCAATGAATGATGTACAATGATATTACAGCAACTTTGAACATTCTGACAAGTTACTGTCTGATTATACTCTACATTTCTCTCTATAATGCAAACATCACTACTATTACAACGTGAATGTATAAAACGCCAACTTATGACTAAGGCAGAAGGCCTGTTGCTAAACCATAAATGAAAACAAGGGCTGCTGGACACTGACTCACCGAGTGCCGCTGCAGCTCTTGTCTTGTTCCTGACATAGATGTGACTAGCTGGGTTATCCCCCACCACGATGACGCTGAGATGAGGCTGCTTATTGCCAAGGGAAACCCACTCTTCCACATCACACTGGATTTCCTTGTGGACCTGCCTTGCCAGCTCTTTTCCTGAGATCACCATAGCAGTTTGGCTGCACAGGAACCAGCTATGTTTCTCAATATTATATTTCATGTAAATGGGAGGTGGCATAATATAAACAGTTACACTAATAGGGCGAATAACCAGGAAACAGGGATTATTATTTATCATGCAAGTCTACTAGTTGCACAAGGTAAGTATTAAGAATACTTTTAGTTTTAAGGACCGGTAAATCTCCGTTGCTGCTTTTCCGTCATTTGTAGACTACTTTCGAATTCAACGCAACATTTAACGCAGCATTACGGTAATATTGCTAAGCTTGATGTACAAAGACGTGAAAATCCTACGTCACTCTATTCGGTGTAGGTCACAGATGACCAAAGCCCTTGTGCGATTAGCTGTGTCAGTGTGTGGAGAATTGTTTTTCATAGAAGTTTGAGCAGCCGCCGACATTGTGCGACATCCCATACATACATCCATGCACATAATAATGCACGCCGAAAGAAACATCGCTAAAGTTAAAAGTAATATAACGCGTCTGATCCGCAATGAAAACCACCGCGAGGAACACGTGACGAATGTCAGTGTCACCAGCGCCCGTGAAACCAATGAATCCTGAGCATCCATATTGTGCAGTGCGTGCAAACATCACATCGTTCTCACCTGAAAGCCGATTGATGGAAGCATCTCTGCAGCGCACTGCACTTCCTGAAAATCCTAAATTTGTAATGACAGCTAGACTGGAGAACGCCGCTAGATAGCTTGAAGGAGGAGCATAGTGGTGAGACAGAAGCAGCCATGTTTGCCGAGCGCTGTGTGCGCCAGCCTTTGGCGTGGATTTGACAGGAAGGGAGGAGCCGGACAAATAGATGGAGATCAGCGCCGCACGTGTTGTCAAAGGGGTCGAAACCACAAACTCACGAGTGACAGCTTTATTGTAAGCGCAAGCTTTGTGTTATAGCCTTAAAGCTCGCGCTGTTACCCAACGAAACGTATCAATTCAGAGTCCGATGCATTTTATAGGAACGTGCGTTTTGTTTTTCCCCAAAGGAACGCCTCTGCTCCGTTGTCACATTTTTGGCGAAATACGCAATCCGCATACATTAGAAAACAGGCTGGCATAGTATAGTAACGTCGGTGTTTTAGACGCGGGTCATTGTTTCACATATGGTGTTTTTTGTTGAAATAGAAATAACTATAAACTGAACAGCACAGAGTTTTCCAAAAAATCCAGAAATTTCCAGAACCCGGAAATAAAATATGTAGATACACATTTGTAACAAAAGATGCACTATGATACCATTAGGATAACAGTTCTTGACAAGTTCTTGTATTTTAAATTGCCCAGTAACGAATCCCACTGAAGACACATGTACTGAACCAATAACTGTAACATCTTTTAAAAAAGGAGAGAATTACAGTTAGATTCATCTTTATTTACAATGAAGTCCTGACTCAAAAGGGTTAAAAGAGAACATTAAGATCAGTTTCAGGATTCATTAGACTACATTTTCTCTGTTTTTGTACAGACTCCATTCAGGTTTTTCTGAACAGAACTAAAGCCCTCAGCAAGAAGGCAAAATGGGGAGAGGGAAACAAAATAATAAATGAAAAATCTAAGCTACAGCACAAAAAAGAAATACTATACAAATATGGGAATAAAAGAAATCACTCCATAAAAAAGAAACACTTTTTGAAATTATCCTCCGTTATATTAACTATTATCATCAGCAGTGTTATGAGGTGAAGGTGAAACTGCTGCTTAATAGTCTTTAATGTGTGGCTTGTCCCAGATTGTAGTCATTCATTTGCCCAGTTGTTCTGTCCTTCTGCACAGCCAGGTCAGGAAAAAATATGTGAAGGCCAGCAGTCAGAAAGGTCATCGTCCCAAAGGCTCTGACCTCTGAGACGTGTCCAATTCGCCCTTTTTGTCCACTTCGTGTCACGGCATGGCTAGCAGAGCTGTGCTTGCAATGTGAGGAACTGCAAAAGCTGTACATTTGGCATGCAGGGCCAAAGATTTTATACATAATGGGGGCACCAACCACAAGATCTCAACTCACCTTACGCTTTGGAGTTTTTGTGTGCAAGCACACACACACACACACACACACACACACACACACTCCCACCAACTGGTCCAGTTGTTTTTATAACTATAAACAAACAACAAAGAGTGGAATGACCATCCAAATTAAAAAGGTCTGGGTGGGGGGTAAATGATTTAAATCACAGTTCTTAAGGTCCAGGATTTGGGTCCAGAGTTACAGTTCAGAATTTTTATCCTCAAGTCCACACACTTCATAAAGGCCTAGCAATACATTTACATCAGGCCTCAAACACACCAACAGTGAGAGAGGGTTGTTAGTGTTGTTGCCCAGCGCTATTCACTCACAGAATGTCATGGGGGGTAATATTATCCACAGGCAAACAGACATCTGAAAGCACCACCACCTTCCGCCCCCAGGGGCAGAAGGGCGGAGCCCAATATGGACCTACTGGTCCTACTGCTACTAAACAGCATTTGAACAAGCTGATGAAGTCATGTTGAACTCAATGGCAATGAAAAATTTGCCACCAATGCTTTAGAAGTGTTTCCCAACCCAATCCTGAGGAACCCCTGGACAGTACACATTTTTGCTCTGTCCTGTCTGGCAGGGAGATGGGAGGAAGCAAAAACGTACACTGTCTGGGGGTCCCTAAGGACCGGGTTGGGAAATACTGGCCAAGAAAAGTAGAATCTTAGCCACCTACCTGTCTAATAATAACGGGGCTGCACAACTCTCAGTGGAATGAATATACACCAGTAAGCTTTACGTGACCCACCCATATAAGCTTGAGTGTACGAATCCATACAGAATATTTAACTGGTAGCACCACAAACAGTATAAGTTGGTAATTAAAGTCCTTTTCACCAATTTTATTCAACTTTCCTAATGTAGAGAACATTTTCTCTCTAGGAGTGATAAGGGGGAGAGTGCCATTTATATTTCTATTTAAAAAAACTAATTTGAGAAAATAATTTACAAATGGTTAATAATGAGCATAATCAGTGCTACTTAAATTGTTCATCAATTTCTTTCCATCGAAAATATGGCACAAAATTTTAAACCAACAATTTAGAAAGTTGTCACTTCCAATAAGTTCCATTTTTTTCAAACAATAACAGGACGTGTCATGTGAGTACAGTCCCTCAGGATAAATTTCCTCACCTCTCATCCTCACTTGTCTGGTTTCCTATTGATTTACTACAGTATGCAACCAAAGACAATTGCTTTTACATGCCACATTGACACGTACCCTTCTAGGTCTACAGGTCCGTACCTAGTCACTACCATCATTGCAACAGAATAGCGTTTTCCCAATCCTCCTATAAATTTTACATTTCAGGCTAAAATCAGCACAATATGTTAAGTTACCCACGCACACACGGCAAACTTGTGTGTCTTTACACACACGTATACTGCCATACCTGGTTGCACACAGAAATGCTCTCACTCTTCCTTACACACACCGACAACACACAAATATACACCAATACATATTCTTAAAAAAATCAGCATAAACTGTTAGTGGGGGGGGGAAATCCTGAATGAAAGGGAAAAAACTTGAATAAAAGCAAAAACAGAAAAAAGGACGATGGACAGAGGAGGACAGAGGAAAAGGAAGTCAGCAGAGCATTGGGGTTGGATGCTGGGGTGAATGAGTCCCAGCTCCAGGCTGCATGCCGCCCTGAGCAGCCACACTGCTGCTTGGCTGTCCATAGGCGGCTGGGCTGCGGGAGGTCCTCGCCACTGCGTTTCATGGCGATTAAAAAAAAATAATAATAAAAATACAACAGTAATAATCAGCTGCGTCTGGAAAAAATGAACAAAGGCGAAGGTAGGGGGCTGTGGTCACATCCCCAAAGCCATCCCCTAGGGAGGCTCAGACTGACAAAGACAGCATGGGGGGGTTAACACATGACGACCCCTGTGTGAGAATAGGCATGCAGATGATCGGGGGCAGTGTGGGGTGGGGAACACGCACACACTCTCTGGCATCTATGTCCTTGAATTGCACCTCTCTCTTGCAGCCATGACCAGAGGCAGAGGGAGGGTGTAAAGGCAGGAGGAAGGGGGTGGGTCACTGTGAAAGCCCCCCCTCTCCCAATACTGTCTCTCTCGGCATCCTGTTGGGGTCGGGAACAGGGGGTGTGTCCGTCCCATCCTCTACCCTGAGGGTGGCAGTCTGCTGCTGGCAGTCCATCATACCTCCAGGAAGCGCGGGCTGCTGGACTTGGCATGAAAGGGCTCTGACCACATGCGTCGTAGGTCCCCCTGTGCAGGCAGCACGATCAGGGAACATCCATGAGAGAGAGCGGGCGAGAGAGAGAGAGCGAGTGAGGGGCAGGAAAGCAGCCAAGGGTGTGAGAAGCTTATCCATAGCAAACAGATTAATCACTTATTTACAACTTTGAAAACTATAATTACTCCCCACTGCTATCTCAGAATTAACACCATGTCCCAGTTTTAGCAGATTTTGCAGTATTACAATTCACAGTAAATAAGTTTGCTCTCTCTGCATTAAAATGCATTCGAGAGACTACATGCAATGGCCAATAAGTTCTACACAACCTATTCTACAAGTTGTACACAATCACACCCACAAAGCACCTTGGGTATGTATGGACTGAATATCTGACTTTTTATAGAGCACTTTCCAAAACCTGTCATTTAATCAATTTATTACAAAAAGTTACAAATTGTTACAAAGAATTTACTAGTTTGGTTCAACACCAAGGTTGAGGTCTGTATCAGTAAGGCATGGCTTTCAAAGGCTAATCTTAATAACATTACACTGAAATGCCACTAGAGGGCAAACTCAATCAGACAGGTAAATTTAATCCAGGGATTTCAGTTGTTCGTTTCAAAATCATGTCTGAATTCTGACTAAACATTTTACATGTTTCAGAGATTATCATTTTAAAAGCACTGGAAATTAAACCACATTAAAATGGTTAACAAAGTGACAATCCACAATTCTACCATATAAATACTTAGGGCATACAATTGTAACTGAAATATACCAAAGTCCTGTAATATTTATGTAAACAGCCCCCTTCAATGCTTGGTCATCCTCTTCTGAATATCTTCAGAGAGTACAGGCTTTAAAAGTGCCTCCCACAGGGGGGATACAGATTGGTCATCATATCCTTTGAGAAAACCTCAGACTGAGATGCAACCCAACACCAGCTTTGCTGCTGCATTCTACAGCCCAAACTGGTCACAGGTTCACCACAGGGCCCATACTAAGAGCCCATCATCACTCTGATCTGGACCAGAACACACTGACCTTCAGATAAGCCATGGTGAGCAGCGGCAACAGGGTGAAGGGCACAAGATAGAGCAAGGCGGGCTGGGCAGCTCGGTGGATCCTGGAGGCCACGGTGGCTGTCAGGAGACCTGGAAGCAGGGGAATCATTCACTGACACATTCTCTAATCACATAGGCAGCTTATGGGAACCCTGCAATTAAAATGTATATTACAATAACCAAGCATTCCTCCTCATTCTGCAACTCCACCCACTAAAATCCCACCTTACTCTTTCTTGTAATGCCTCCTTGCATGCCCAGTAACCATACCCCCTCAAACTCTCACACTGACTGCCTCCCCCTCTGCTCTCACCAACAAAGTATCCGATGAGTGTGCAGTGGAAATAGGAGACACGCTGCATGCGCCCCGACACGTTGCCGGGCCCCATCGTCTCGCCAGTGGCCTGCTTCTTGTAGTTGTCGTAGCGCAGCACGAAGCATAGCAGGAGGCCTGGCATCACGATATCCCCGATGCCAAGCATGGAGAAGTGGCTTCCTGTAGAACTGCCAGAGGAGAAAAGCAGCACACATGTCAATCTCCATCTCAGAGAGGACACTGCCCTACAGCAGCACTATGCTTTTTGGCAAGCATATGCATCAATGTGTTGTTGGCAGTCTGTACCAGTACGTTGCAAGGCACACTGCCGGCAGTCTGTACCAGTGCATTGTACAGCACAGTGTTGGCGGTCTGTACCAGTGCAATGTAAGGCACAGTGTTGGCTTCACAATATACTTCTCCATGTAGAATTTTAAGCCCATGGGTCTAACCTCATCTTTAAGGTGGACAATTATAATCTGAATCCCTAAATATTCAACTCTGATCTCACCCAAGCTCTGCTTGAAAGCCTGTGACACCTTTCAAATACAATATTTTAGGCTAATCTTATATAATCTTGTGATCCAGTGTTTGATGCAGATAACCAGAATGAGACAGAACACACACATGCATATGCGCACACGCACGCAGTTTCATAAGCTTCCTATTAGTTTTTTCATATTAGTACTTAACAAACATGACCTTAAATTCACAGTGTCTGCGAGTAGGTGAGACTTTTCATTTCAACACTGCCATATGGATATATGAAAACCAACAAACCAACCAACAAACCACTCTTGCATATCTTCCCATTCCCACCTGATGGTAGCGCTTCATCAGCTCCTGATTTACCAGTCATTTTGTACAGCCAGCTGGCTTCAGCATTTGCCACAACATTTAGATTAGGTCTGGATTTTCACTGGACTTTTACTTCGACTATTACAAAGCACATTATTTTACTTCTCAGCTTCACTGTCAAACAGCAAATACTCATTCTCGGTTTGACTTCAGTTTGAACACGTCTGGCCAGATCTGCCAAGATTTGTTTGACAGAATTAAAATTTCATAAATGTCCGCAAATTGTCCAGGATCAAAAGTTAAAAAGCAGCTGCGAAGCATAAAGCATGAACTATTATGTTTAAGAGATGGGCAAGTTATCCGTTTGTAAGGCTTTTGATAGTTATAGTATTTTTGATTGTGGCAAAAAATTGTTAGATAGACCAGCAAAGAGAACACTGCAAAAAGCGGACGTAATAAAGAGCTGCTTTCAGGAAGCTCATGTGCTGTCTCCAACTTTTTTAGTTCAGGAACTCCAAATTGGGCCAAGTTCCCACAGTGAGGGGACCGCAATGATCTTTTTGATAGGTTAACCCACTGATGGTTGATGGGATAACCTACATCAGATTAATTTGAAGGACACCCACATCTAGGCAGCCTACCACAGTTTTAGGCAGCTGTGTGCCTTATAAATTTATAGATGACTTGCGTTACAGTGAACACACAAATATTTTGCAATGATTTTTATAACACTACCAAAAACCAATGAGCATTGCAACATGTATCCTGAGGTCTGATGAGATTTGCCATGGAGTGCTACATCGACTTCTTTGGTTTAGGGAAAAGTAGCGTCCACTTCCATACTCAATTATATTTACTTTGTTGACTTGGGTAACCCTTGCAGTTTTCATTTTGAGCTGTTTTTATCAACCTATGTGCAATTGAAAATTAAAAGTTCTTCCAAACACCACATGGAATCACATCTACATTTTTTTATATCTACAGCTTTTTTATAGCATGGACTGGTCTTAATTAAACAATAATTTGATGGTAAAAATACCAGATTTCCAGATGTCTTGAGAATTACATCAGGGGTTCATAAACCACTAAGAACCTTGTCATTATTCAATTTGACACCAACAGCATATGTGGTCCATTTTCATTTGCGTGCATGTACATCGCACGGGACCCCGGCTTGCTGGCTGTTCTACCTGGGAAACACCAGCTTGCCAGGCAGGGAAAGGCGAGGCACATCACGGCTGGGCCCCAGGTGCAGCTTTCGGGACAGCACGTCGAGGGGGTTGTCTGCCGGCTGCGTGGCCACCTTCACCATCACATTGCTGTTGAAGATGTAGGCTGAAAAGAAGACCTGCGGGAAGGAGTGGCCCAGTGTGTGTGGGGCACGGCTGGTAAGAGTCCCACTCATTTCCACCTCAGGTATGATCAAACTCTATGCTTGTATAGACAGCAGTCATGTTCTACACTCACAAAGATGTATCCTAACAAGGTTATGAGTAATAAACCACGCGACTGAATCCTGTCAACAATATGTAAGTTATCTTAAGCTAAGAAAAAATGCAAATGAAGTACTTGTTGTAATTCAAGCCCTCGCTATAATTTGGCTGAGAGTAATGATCTGCCTGTTTAGTACCTGCTGAGTAGAAGGTGGATTGTGAACACTAAGCTGTTTGTGAGCCAGGTCTACATCACTATCACCTTAATATTGTTTATTACACACCCTGCATGGTGCATAATCTGCAGGACAGTGCCTTGCTACTACTTACATAAATCCTCAGCCTACCCCTGTTGCACTGCCAAAACCTAGTACAACCGGGCTCTTTCAAACTACATCTACTGCCATATGAAATAACAGGAATTTTCTTTTTAACAGCCCTTCTGCTCCCCCACTCAAGGCTGTCCAGCCCTGAGCCCACAGAACCCCAAATGGACACAGATAACCCGGCTAATGACAGTGAAGGAATCCTGTCTCTGCAAGATGCACTGGGTCAATGGCCATCTACACCAGGGCTCCCCTGTCTCCGGCAATGAAGATTATATGCTGTACATTATCAGGTTTTATTTATATACATTATATATAGTTTGAGATTGCACTTTTCATTCACAGTTTACCAGTAATGGTTCACCAGGACTGAAGGGATGGTTATATTTTTCCCCAGTCCACAATGGGTGTGCCTTTGCTTGCAGCAATACGAGTACTGTGTCAGTCCATAACAAACGTCAGGAATGTCTGTTGCCGACATCCCACCCAAATGCTAAACTTTGTGAGACAGACATGACCTTACCCAGAAGACGTCGTAGATGAGTAGTCCAGACAAGAGTAAGCAGGATACCTTCAGGCTAGGTAGGCGCACAAAAGCGATCATGGCCACACACAGTCCCATGGCCAGAGCTGTTGGGACAAGGCTACAAGTAGTGAGACGGAGGGTGCAAGACTGGGGGAGCAATTGGGTGCAGGGACAAGGTGTGCCCATACCGTCCATGAGCAGCCAATGTCCTGTCAGCACCCATATCAGCACCAGCATGACCGAGAGGGAGAAGGACAGCAACTCAGCCAGTGTGAATCGCCCACAGCAGCCAAATGAGATCCTGCCAGAAGACAGCAGTACATATACCCATCAGTTTACACGGCCGTTTCATCCTGTCCATGACTGCAGCACAGCAAATGCCACAGGCACCACGGCGACACTTACTTGTTCTGTGGGGAGCAGGGCCTGGTTAGGTACTGGCACATAGGCAGCAGAAGGAAAGCAAATGCTATGGTCGCAAGAACTGGAGAAGCAAGAGGACAGATGAAGTGAATGGGCCACAAAGCAGCCTTTATGGAAAAGCTAATAAATAGTGAAAAGAAGAACTGCTGTCAAATAGCTCTGGCACCATTTTAACAGACATCAGTCAGTGTCAAGAGTCCTGGTAAGTACTGCACAAAATATGTCATTTATTTCTAACAGAAACTCCATAGTAGTGGTGTCTTTACATTTCACTCTAGAGATTATCCCCATTGGTAGAAATTCAACAGCCAGGCAGTTACCCGGATGACGTCAAATGTTTATGACATGTCACAAGGTGAGCAAATGGTCATTGAGCGCATTCATACCAGACTGCAGTTGGCTCTAAGCATCCCTGGTAAAACAGCTTCCCAAGTCCCCAAGAGGCACATAGAGCACCTATGAGTACATCTGACTGTCATAAACACAGAGACACGCAAGAACCTGTGCTTCTGCCGTCCTAGTCTGCCTGCAGCTCCAGTGCCAGAACTGCACTCTAAAAGCTGAGCATGTGAGGGACCAAAGTGGAGTGAGCTGTTAAATTAAGCCACCGAACCCGGTCTTTGGGGCATCTATTGGACTGGTTTGCCCTTGGAACCCTCCAAAATGGGTTTTGTCAGAAAGTAAGACACAGTTATGGATCCTCTAAATGACAGTAAGACCAATTACCTGCTGTGCATACGGTGAAGACGACCTGGACCGAGTCGAAGAAGAAAAACATGACAAGGAGAGACACAGAGGCCCCGATGGGTAGAAAGAGAGCTTGTGTGGAGTCGATGGTCTGAATACCTGTGGATGGAAAGAAGGACAGCTGTCTAACAGAACACTCTACCCACTTTACCCATGCCCTAACAGTCAAGTCTAATCTGTGGTGTCAAACCTACATCTTCCTAGAGCTCGGCAATATAGCCAAAAATATCACGATAAATTCATCAGTCAAAAAGGATGATTACTGCCATAAATGTCAATTTATTATTTCTCTCCAGTTTAAAGGCTGATTTTTACTCCTTGGTTATAATCAAAGAAACCGGATGATAAACTGTAGTTATAAATTTTATCATCAGAACATAAACACTTGCCAAACAGTACTGATGGCCAAAATGATGCTTTTGGAACAATTTGTTCTGACCCCAGTAGATATGGCTCGCGGTTTTAGAAAAAGGGCTAAAAGCATGCCAAAAAGGAAACCAAAAGCAGCAAAATGTACCAAACAACATTTTGCATTTCACAAATCCGTGACAAACAGATTATTTTAGTGACTGAAAAACACCGCCAAGGCATTCTTCCTATCATTTCTCATGGACTGAATTTTACTGTGGACTTTCCTTTTGGATTTTTCTGAAGTACTCTTATTGAACAGGCTGTTTTGGACTTCCCTGCTCTCCCAGTGAGCTGCTCTGTTGTTTTGATGCTGTTGTTGTCTGCCTACCTGCTCGATTGCATTATTTGTTCAATAAATCCCCCGTTTTCATAGCTGTGTTTGTGCTTGTGCACCACTTCTAGTCCAGTCAAGTAGTCACAGGGAAAATGATGTCATCCCGTGATGCAAAGCCTGTCGCCAGCAACAGGTTTTGTGTTGAACCATATCAAACTCATATGGAGCATTTGGCACATCGATATCGGGAAAATTATACTGCAGTAATTATAGTTTTAGTTTTAATCGCCCAGCTCTACTTCTTCCACCAAAATATACAATAAAAGTTATTAGAAAAGTGGAACAGACCAATTAATATTTCTCAACAGCTATGGCATTTGTTACTTCTGTACACGCAATAATTTAACAGCAAGGGAGTAACGATACACTTAGGCCACGATACAATATTGGGTTGACGAGAACAAGACAATATTTTAACAACATTTTAAGCAAAACTTCAAAGAGGAAATATATTACTGGAAATCTGCCTTTTACTTAATTAATTTGAAAGACAAAAAAATGCTAAATAATGCATATATATGGTGAAGCATTTTAAATAATTACCATCATTATATGCAGTAAAGAACAGAACAAATATCTAGCACCATAAAATATTTCACAATAAACTCAAATGACAGGCTTCTCTATTTGACTACTCAACTGAACACAAAATAGAATAGAAATAAAACAATATAAATGGGTTCTTTCGACTTCATCTGCAGCTGACGTGACGTGGAGCAAGATCTGCCGGCGGCTGCAGGGGAAGGGTATAAACTGACTGCAGCCAAGTGAGACAACTTGTACTCCACTTAGTGTACGAGACCTGCCTGCAATGGCCGCACTGCCAGAAGGGTATAGATAAATCTATACAAATATCACCTGCATTCACATTACTTCTTTTACAATAACCAACTCCTGATCCAAACTGTTATCAGTGGAAAAAAGTAAACTATCATGTATAGTGGCCCTGTGTAAAAAATAGTTGCCAGGGAAAAAGATCAAACACATTCATTTCAAGGATTATTGTCATATACAGAGTACAATACAATTCTTACTTGAATGCAATTTTCACAGACCAGAAGATTAAACAAATAAAGCAGCGCAACATTACAGTAACTAACAAACAACTAACTCACGTGTACTATTACAGCATTTATGTAATTTGTTTAAACTTTATTTTACCAGGTAAATTAACTGAAAACCAGTTCTCACTGCTTTACGTTCTTTTCGAGAGAAATATCAGATAACGCGTCAGAACTTCCTGGGATACAAACGTCATGTGTGTGACTTAAATCTTCAGCCAATAAGTTGTGGTCATGGAGGCGGTTCCAGTTTGTGTTGTATGTCAACGCTCTATGGGTCCCGGCTGCAGGATCAGTTCAGCTGCAGACAGACCTAAGCCCAAGTCGAATGTACCCACTGAAACTGCACCATCTGTCTTAAGTCGTCTTGCTCTCGCGAGGGCTTTGTACCATGTGATATAGTGACGCGCGGTGACGTTTTTCATAACAGGTGAATGGCTTTGCATAGTAGCAGTATTAGCCGCTATGTATGGCATTATTTTCCTACAGTGCTTACAGATGGTTTATATTGTGTTTGTTACCCTTTCGCCGTTCATATTTTCCGCTGGATTCCCAAAATGCTGCGGCACAGAACATTTAAAAGTGTTTGAGGCATCTATCATGGTAATTTAGTCAGACCCCAACATGCTTACAGCAGCTGATTTGCAGCGCATTCAAAAAACACTTTTCACTCTGACGTTGTAATCTCATCATGTTGAGATATCGTGAGATCTCGTGACACCCCTATTTAACAAACCGTGGTCGTTAGCTTTGGTCTGCATAATCCTCTCCACTTTGCTCATACTGAGCTCCCCATCCCATCGGCAAGAGCTTCCCACCGGACTCACTGTTGCTGGGATTGTTGTTGTTGTAGCTGCTGGGTGTTGCAGGATTTCCATCTTTGTCTTTCTCTTGATTCTCAAAGTCCATGTTTAGTGACCTGCACAAATGAGGGGGGATAAGATTGAGTTGAACACTTTTATGCTTAATAAGCAAAATGAAGGTATATAAAGTATTTAAAAAATGTGATTTTAAAAAACAGAACATTATCATAAATAAAACTACTTAACTTTCAGTGGTGTTTAAATTTCATGCAGGCCATCCTGTGCCCTCAATTCCTCTTAAATTTGAACAGCACTCCCCCTCCTAAAGGTAGCTGGTATAACCACACTCATGTTCCTATGCCAGGATTTAACATGCAGTTCTAAGGATTGAGTGATATACTGAGCCATTCCCTTGGGTAGTCATGAAACTCAGCACTGATGTTCTAACCATTAGCCTGGGTATTAGTGCTGATAAAACAGATACCTGATACGCACTATTTGCAGCCCATGTACATTAGTATAAAAGGTGCTATTTCTGGCTTTGGGCACTGAGACATGTCGGGACAGTGCTTAACCTTCATGGTATATGGACAGTTTCCCATTGTTCGAGGCAGGGATTAAAAGAATTATATTCCTCATACTCAAAATAAAATAATGGGGATCCTAACAACAATTATTAGCATCTGAAGACTGCAGATATCATTGCACGCTCCCAGTTTACCCAGATAACTTATATATGCAGTATACATACACAAAAAAATCTGGGCAACAGGACCTTGCTGTAACAAAGCAGCCGCTTGGCAGCCGAGTGCGGCCCAGGGTGAATGCAGACTAACGATTTCCGTCTCTTATAAAAATGACTCCACAACATGTTGCATCATGTCATTGCGACTGAGATTCCCAGTTCAGGAAGTAGGTTGGTTCCACCCTCTTCCTCTTGCATTATGAAGGCAGGTCAATGACGACAGCAAAGGTCTGTTTTAATCTTAATTGACAGGCAGAAAGAGGGAACACGGATGGGCTACTGCCAGACGACCTGGGGCTGAGGCCAGGCTGTGCTTCGTCTGCCCTTCTCCCATTCGCTCCTGGTCAGGCTCCCAGACCTACCAGTACTTTCACCAGTTTGTGGCAACATGCACTTGGATGGATTGTTCTTAGCTGTTAATGCGCATTAATAGCAGGATTTTGTAAGGTAAACTTGTGATTCAGTACAGGAAGTTAGCAACTATCAATACAGATGAATCTCAAAATGTAACTTGGAGCCATAGTTACTAAAGTGGTATTTAACCTGCGATTAAAAGGGATATTAAACAAGATTAATGTAATCTACCAAAATCTTCTCAAATCACATGCATAACAGCATGAAGCTCAGAAGGATACATAAGAGGGAAAAAAGGACCTTAGGATTTAAATTTTCTATGTCCAGTCAGAAACAAATTATTTCAGCCACCACGAGATGAGGCTGTGTTACACAAGTCAATGAATGGAAATGAGAATTTTGTATCTTTTCAAGTCATCTACCGGCACTAAACATATGCCCCAGGCACAAATGAAACATGACTAACATACAGCAACTGAAATCTTGACATACTTAGTAGAAGGAATGAAAAGTCTAACCAAAGCAATAACACAAATGACCAGCCCAAGTCAATACTCTAGCGGCCTAGCCTTCAGCTCAGTTAAGCTCATAACACACCAAGGTATTTCATAATGCCTTAAAGTCCCAACGTAACCTTAAAAACAGAATTACATCCATCTAATCATCCATCCATAAGAAGCACAGTGCATGAACCAGGAGTCAACATGGTACACAGTTTTTATTACAAATAAAAAAAGCACATTGTTGGGTGGATTTAGCTCTGAGTTATCTGTTCACCATGAAATGAGACACACTCACAGATTTACTTACAAGGGTAGCCACCTTCTGCAGAGTGAACTACAAGGGTTGGCTTCCTTTACACCTTTATTTATACCAGAGTTTTGCT
>JABFDZ020000044.1:20311243-20329082 GCA_019775955.2 Pollimyrus isidori | reverse complement strand
GAGGAGTCAGATGAGGTGGCTCGGGCATCTGATTAGGATGCCTCCTGGACGCCTCCCTGGGGAGGTATTCCGGGCATATCCCACTGGGAGGAGGTCCCGGGGATGACCCAGGACACGCTGGAGGGACTATGTCTCTCGGCTGGCCTGGGAACGCCTCGGGATTCCCCCAGAGGAGCTAGTAGAAGTGGCTGGGGAGAGGGAGACTTGTTTCCCTGCTGAGACTGCTGCCCCCGCGACTCGATTTCAGATAAGCGGGAGATAATGGATGGATGGATGGATAACAGCAGAGGTTCTATGTCCTTTAGAAATGTAGTAAATTAGCACAACCCCCCGATCACTTCCACAGCCATGTGACATCAGCTGTTTGATGCTAGCTGTAAGAATCATACCATTACAAAATTAAGAAAGCTTACATTTCAATGGCTCTTATATGTTCACTGTGCCAAAAAGTCCACAGCTAAATTATTTATGCCTGGACGCAGGTCACTAGACCCCCCCTTGAGCCAGGCCTGGGGGTGGGGCTCAATGGCGAGCGCCTGGTGGCCAGGCCTGCACACATGAGGCCTGGTCGGGCACAACCTGAGGAAGGTATGTGGGTCCCCCCTCCAAGGAGCTCATCTCCTATAGGAGGGGAAATAGGGGTAAGGTGCAATGGCTGAAGGTGGGGACCTTGGCGGTCTGATACTTGGCTACAGGAGCTGGCTTTAGGGACATGGAATGTCGCCTCTCTGGAGTGAAAGGAGCGTGAGCTGGTGCGCGAGGTTGTGAGGTTCCGGCTAGATGTAGTCAGGCTCTCCTCTCCACACGGGGTTAGACCCTCTTCCACTCTGGAGTTGCCCATGGGGAGAGGCGCTGAGCATGGGTAGGCATACTTATTGCCAGCAGGCTGGGCGCTTGTACATTGGGATTTACCGAGGTAGAGGAGAGGGTAGCCTCCCTTTGCCTTCCTGTGGGGGGACGGGTCCTCACTGTTGTTTGCGCTTATGCGCCAAATGGCAGTTCAGAATTGGAGTCTTTGTTGGAGAGCACTCCTCCTGGGGACTCTCTTGTTCTGCTGGGGGACTACAATGCTCACGTGGGCGATGACAGTGAGACCTGGAGAGGCATGAATGGGAGGGCCCCCCTCTCCACCTGAACCTGAGTGGTGTTTTGTTATTAGACTCCTATGCTCATCACAGATTGTCCATAATAAACACCATGTTCAAGCATAAGGGTGTCCATACACCATAGACCTTGTGGTTGTGTCACCAAACTTGCGGCCGCATGTATAGGACACTCAGGTGAGGAGAGGGGCAGAGCTGTGAGCTGATCACCTGGTGGTGGGTTGGCTCCGCTGGTGGGGGAGGAAGCCAGTCAGACCTGGCAGATCCAACCGTGTAGTGAGAACGTCTGGCAGAATCCCCTGTCAGAAGGAGCTTCAACTCCTACGTTCGGAAAAACTATGCCCATTTCCTGGGGGAGGTGGGGAATATCGAGTCTGAATGGACCATGTTCCGCGCCTCTATTGTGGAGGTGGCTAACTGGAGCTGTGGCTGTAAGGTGGTCAGTGGCTGTCGCAGCAGCAATTCCCAAACCTGTTGGTAGACACCGCCGGTGAGGGATGCTGTAGAGCTGAAGAGTCCTATCGGGCCTTTTTGTACTGTGGGACTCCAGAGGCAGCTGATGAATACTGGCGGGCCAAGCGGAACATGGGTTTGGTGGTCGCTGAGGCAAAAACTTGGGTATGGGAGGAGTTTGACGAGGCCATAGAAAATGACTTCCAGACAGCTTTGAGGAGATTATAGTCCACCATCTGGCGGCTCAGGGTGGGAAAGCAGTGCAACACTGTTTATGGTGGGGATGGGGCACTGCTGACCTCAGCCCAGGATGTTGTGAGTTAGTGGACGGAATACTTTTGAAGAATTCCTCGTCCCACTGACACGACTTCCAATGAGGAAGCACAATCTTGGGACTTGGGGTGGGACTCACCTATGTCTGGGGCGGAGGTCACTGAGGAGGCTAAAAAGCTCCTTGGTGACCGGGCCACATGGGTGGATGAGATCTGCCCAGAGTTCCTCAAGGCTCTGGATGTTGCAGGACTGTCCTGGTTGACATGCATCTGTGACATCATATGGACATCAGGGGGTGGTGCCTCTGGATTGGCAGACCAGGTTGGTGGTCCCTCTCTTCAAGAAGGGGGACCGGACGGTGTGTTTCAACTATAGGGGATCACACTCCTCAGTTTCCCTGGTAAGGTCTATTCAGGGGTGCTGGAGATAAGTGTCGGTTGGATTGTCAAATCTCAGATTCAGGAGGAGCAGTCTGGTTTTTGCCCTGGCCGTGGATTAGTGGACCAGGTCTTTACTCTCAGCAGTGTCATGGAGGGTGCGTGAAGGTTTGCCTAACTAGTCTACATGTACTTTGTGGACTTGGAGAAGGCATTTGACCGCATCCCTCAGGGAGTCCTGTGTGGAGTGCTCTGGAAGTATGGGGTGCCAGACTTCCTTAAAAGGTCCCTGTACGACCGGTGTCAGAGCTTGGTCGGCATTGTCGGAATTAAGTTTGACTCGTTTCCAGTGAGGGTTGGACTCCGCCAGAGCTTGCCTTTGTCACCGATTATGTTCATAACTTTTATGAACAGAATTTCTAGGTGCAGCCAGGGTGTTAAGAGTGTCCGGTTTGGTGACCTCAGGATTAGGTCTCTGCTTTTTTCAGATGATGTGGTTCTGTTGGCCTCATCAGACCATGACCTTCAGCTCTTTCCGGGTTGAGGAGGGAGTCCTTCCCCAAGTGAGTTTAAGTATTTCAGGGTCTTGTTCATGAGTGAGGGAAGGATGAAGCGGGAGATCGACAGGCGGATCGGTGTATCGTCAGTAGTGACCTAAATGAAGAAGCTGAATGATAGTGAAGGAGCTGAGCCAAAAAGCAAAGCTCTTGATTTACCAGTCGATCTACGTTCCTACCTATGGGCCCCAGGGAAGATCCAAGACACACTGGAGAGACTAAAGTCTCCCGGCTGGCCTGGGAATACCTCGGGATTCCCCTAGAGGAGCTGGATGTTCAGTATATGTCCGTTTTATGGATTTATATTTAGCACGATGCCCATCCATCCATTTTCCAAACTGCTTATCCTATTGGGTCGTGGGGGGGCTGGAGCCTATCCTAGAAGCAATGGGCACGAGGCAGGGAACAACCCTGGATGGGGGGCCAGCCCATTGCAGGGCACACTCACACACCAATCACTCACACATGCACACCTACAGACAATTTGGCAACTCCATTCAGCCTTGGCATGTTTTTGGACTGTGGGGGGAAACCGGAGCACCCGGAGGAAACCCCACAACGACATGGGGAGAACATGCAAACTCCACACACATGCGACCCAGGCGGAGACTCGAACCCGGGTCCCAGAGGTGTGAGGCAACAGTGCTAACCACTGCACCACCATGCCGCCCCCCTGCCCTAAACATATCCCCCCCAATAAGTTTAATGTGAAGAGTAGTTAATGATTAATGGAGGTACTGTCAAAGGCCTATTTCAGACCAGTTCCGTTGCCTGTTAGTAGGCACTTCAATCGCGCTATCCATTTTCTGTCTCTCGTGAAGCTGCTGATGACGTCATCATTTTTTCAAAGGCGCGGTGCCCCCTGTCGCAAAACATTCGCTACTGAAGGCTAGACCTGTTCAATTGACTGGGAACCAGTGCCGCCTATATCCGCAGAGCCTTGTTTTCGATCCAGTTTTTACCCGGTCCGTTTCTGTCCATTTTCTACAAAGTTATCCAGTAACGAAATCAAGGTAAGATTTTACCTTCTTAAAAAAAAGTCAGTAACGCCCAGGCACCTGAGATTATCACCCAGGCACCTTCTTTAGTTTCTAAACTGCTCATAAAATACAATCCGCGGGCAATATTCATGCGGGAAATCACTTTCCTGACCCGGGTCATAAACGGTGCATGCATAGTTCGTGAGCATGAATGTGGCTGTGTGGGTAACGTGACCGTATTTAGTGCTTATGATTGGGCCAGTGGATGCTGATATCACTTATTTTGTAAACTAATATATGTGGTTTCTTATAACGTGGGCATTGTTTATGTTGTTTTGTTGGAAATTTCCAGTGCTGATGGAGGTTTGAAGATTATCTTTTAATTTCAGCTATTCCCAATGGTCTTGATGGTCACCTGTTAGTTATTGTGTGATTAGGATATTTCCACTCAAAGGATTTGGTGATTATCACAATTTTTTATGGCTTAGCCATTGTAATTCCCATACACAAAAAGTGACTATTTTGACGTCTTAAAAAAATCATAGCTCAACAACCGCTGGGCCGATTTTGATGAGGGAGGTACCAAAATGCTTCTGTTTTCATGTACTTTCCAGTAAAAATGGTTTTGAGGAAGTTCATGGCTTTTGAAAAAAACAGCTAAAGTGCCTACTGTTAGTTAGGGAAAATTTTCGTACTGTAGCTATTTGAAAATGATTGACATCTGTCTGATTTTCACTTTTGTGTGTGTATTTTTCATGTTCAGTTTTATATTATTTGTGGGATACAGTGTATAGAAGAAAAGGAAGGTAATAATTTTGCAAAATTCAGGATTGAAAAAGTAATGGGCCTGATCCATTCATTCCTCTTCTATACAGTACATGTCACATGTCCTATTCAGGGTGGCAGGGGGTCCATAGCCTATAAAAACAAAACAGGTAACAACCCAGGGTTTGGCACCAACCAATCACAGGGCTCGCACACTATTCCTACCTATGGACAATTTGGCAACTCCCATTAATCTCTGCATGTTTTTGAACTATAGGGGGAAACCAGATTATCTATAGGATACCCCACAATAACATGGGAAGAACATACAATCTTCACACACACACACACACACACACGGCAGAAACTCAAACTCTGGGGTCAGAGGTGTGAGGCAACAGTGCTAACCAGTGCACCACTAAGCCTGTCTTTAAGTAAACACCATCTGTTAAATACCATCAGACTGATCAATATGAATTTAACTTTGTTCATTAACAACAAAATGTAGCTGTCGGCACACAGATTCTAGACACACACTACAGCATGCATGTCACTGGAGCCACTGCAGCTAGCAAAACTCCTGTTCCAGGCCTTGTGGGTCTTCCTGCAGCCTCTGCTCCTATAGAACTCTAAGACTGAACACCACAGCCTTCCTCCCTTCCCTAGCCTTGGCTCATCGTAAGGTTGTGAAATTCTTCAAACTTCTGTCAAGTGGCTGCATGATCAGAGTAATGATAGAGATTCATTTACATGCCTTTATCACTAATGTTTCATACATGCTGTGTTCATCCTGAAGATGTTCTGCACGTTGCGAGGTTGTAGTCATCATATTTCTATGCTGTCACAAACTGCACTCATTTCAAGTATGTTCACTACATTTTAAAGTATTTTCTATGACTCTGATGCTCCTGCATTGCATAAGATCACATAACTTTCAGGTGGATGCAGGTTTTCTAAAGGTTGTAGTGTTGTGGGCTCAGTTATGCATGCTGTCTGAAATGACCGTAAGGTGTGACTCAGCAATATGTGACAGGAGGAAGGAAATGACAGCTGCTTATGGTAACTGTGGACTGCCCCAGATAAATTACAGTGTTACATAGACAAGCACGACTGCTTCAGAGCTGTTTATTCCTTCTCAAAGACTTGCACTAAAAATCTGCTGTATAACTCTTCTATAACATGAGCCATGGGCACCTGTGCTCTGGTTGGCTGTGAGAAATACTAACAGACTATTAAGCATTGGTAAAAATATAATGGAAAAATGCCCAGATACCAGAGCATTTTAAAAATGTAGCTGTAATGCATTGTGTTTGTGCATTTGATGATTTGGTGATTTCTGAGTTCAGTGTATCTTAGTAGAATTCATGCATACATAATTGTTCTCTCTAATATGGAGAAGAAACATCTTGCGACAGAAGAAATTAACAAATGGCTCCCCATAATATGATACAATGTTTTTAAAATATTCTTTTAATGGTAGTTCTACTGAATATGTACTGGAAACACATGGGGAGTTCAGCGAACCTGGGGGGTAGAATGCATCATGGGATGGCTTTTCAGGCCCTTCGAGCGCTATTGGGTCGGCATTCGTCAACAGTGTAACCCTGCAAGATGTAAAATGCTGATCAAAGCAGCCCTCTTTGGTCTGACAGGCTTTCACAGAATTAGGGATTAGAGGGGCAGGATGCTGACAGCGGCTGGGGGAGTAAGAGGGAGACTTTTAAAGTTAATGTGTGCAAATTTGAAACGGGCCATCATCCTTGCGGGAGTAATCATGCATTTATGGAGCCCAGAGGAAGAGTATGCTTTTAAATGAATGTCCGAGGATTAATTATTTCCTCAGTTTATCATTTAATTTTTATTAAATTTAGCAAATTTGTATGTGGTATGTTGTCTGCAGTGGTGATATTTGTTATTTATTGTTCATGAACATTTATTGGGAGTGGCACAACAGTTAGCACTGTTGTATCACACCTCTGGGAGCAGTGTTCAGGTCTCCGCCATGGCTCCATGTGTGTTCAGTTTGCATGTTTTCCCCATGTCATCATGGAGTTTCCTTGGATCCCAAAGTCCAAAAACATGCTGATGCTAAACGGAGTTACTAAATTATGAGTATGGCCTGTGATGGGTTGATGCCCTACCCTGGGTTGTTCCCTGCTTTGTGCCCTGTGATGGGTTGATGCCCTATCCTGGGTTGTTCCCTGCTTTGTGCCCTGTGATGGGTTGATGCCCTACCCAGGGTTGTTCCCTGCTTTGTGCCCTGTGATGGGTTGATGCCCTATCCTGGGTTGTTCCCTGCTTTACACCCGTAAGCTTCAGATCCCCCCACCCAGAAGATAACAACCAGTTTCAGGAGTGTGTGTGTGTCTTGTCCGGCAGCTTTACAAAGCAGAATAATGGTCTGAATGCACTGCTGTGTCAGACATATTTGCTTTACCATGAGGGGCTCTATAAATACAGTATAGGTCCCTCATGTTGCTCGATTTCTTTATTTTATTTTATTTATTTAGGTCATTATTTAGCACATGTAAAATATTCCAGTTGCCGAGCTGCCCAGAAGGGAGTGATAGGTTAGGAGGATAATAAGTGAAGCAAAGGGATAGGGAGAAAGATTAAAATGGAGGAAAGAAAAGAAAAAAAGAAACATAAGCAGAGACCAGAGTGGTGGAGAGAGGCTAAGAAAAACAGGAGTAACGTAAAAAGCACATATCACAGTAAGAAAAAAAAGCATTTGAAATACAGCCAAAAACCCAAGACACAACCAGAAATAAAGAAAATAAAACAGGTCCCAGGCGCAGCCCCCGCAGCCAAAAGAGCACGAGCCCCAGAGAACCAGAGGCAACAGGCAGCCGACCCCGTGAGGGGGACAGCCGCTCCGCAACGAGCCAAGTTCTAATTGTCCCTAGTCTACAGGATAAATGTAAGTGTTCCATTGGATAAATAATCCTTGACTATAACACTTTGAAACTTGAAATTTCATGCCATGAATTCAAAATATAAAGATAAAGTTGACAGAATATGTTATATAAATGAGGGCCTAGGTATTTTTCTTGAAAGAAAATACAGTAAGAGCCCGATGGTCTTGCTCTTTTGAATATAGAATATTGCAGCTTAATTTCACAGCATTCATTTTGGGAAGATCCCATTTCCTTATTTCATCATCTCAGATGCCATTGTCCATCATACAAGTAAGAATAAGCAAGGAGGGTCGGCCAGCGCCCCGGATGCAGTTAGGGTTTAAGGGCCTTGCTCAAGGGCCCATCACTCAGCCAGTTACAGGATTTAAAGTGGTGACCTTTTGTACATGGAGACCAATCCCAAAAACACGCTGAGCTACACACTGCCCCACTAGCAACTTTTAGGGTGGTTCAAGCTGTCTGACTCCCACCACCTGTCTCACTGGTAATGAACAGTATCCTAAAATTTATGACTGTGCTATTTCACCATGAGATGCTATCAGCAAAGGCACTGAGTAGAAGTTCTGGATTGTGTGGAGGCTCCAAAGGTTGTGCCTTTAGGTTGTTCATGTAGTTTCAAAATAAAACAGATTTCTTGCCCTTCCATTGGTGTGCTTAAAGGTCGCAACTGAAAATAAAGGTCTAACGACACATTAGTTCTTTGCCAGTTGGTGCAGAGAGAAAGTCCCTTCTGAATGTCTTTGATATAAGCAGCTGGGTGACTGTGACTACGGTGTATAAAAACGAATGCAAGCAATAAGTATTAATACGTTAAAAAGTTACTGGTATACACCGAATAACCTTCTGTATTCACAGAAGCCAAGACACTTGGTTTGACTTAATGATTCACTAACAGAGAGAAACGCAATCTCTTTCTTTTATGTATCACCCTGGGCACTGATGGTATCTTGCAGGAAATGGTTTAACTTGCAAAATCAATTTAGCTGTAAGGTTCAAATGCTTTATTCACGCTAAGAAAAGTTTGCTTTTTCACAACAGCATAATGCAACAATTTTATCTGTTAACATACGCATTAATGCAATGCACAGAATATTAGTGTTAATACTGAATATGGAAAAGAACAGCTACTAATTTCACAACACTTTGCAGTAATAAAAGATTAACCAATGCCTTTACAAAATAGAGAAGTGAGTGAGTTTTGCTGGGAACAAAAAGTTACAAACATAAAAAATACCAAGAGCTGTTTGATTGGTTACACAACAATATTTCAAAACAAAGTGGCCCACTAGTTGGTAATCTTACATTAAATTGCTTGCTTCAAAATACTGTATAAAATACTGCAGGTGGCTCTGTGAGGCCATGAAGTGACGAGCCCCATCGCCCCCAGGACCCAGGGTTAATGAGGGGAGCACATTTTTAAATGAATCCTGCAGCAGGGACAGGTGTGCTTGCTGTTCATATATATTGAACCGTTTACAAAATAATCAGAAGATGAAGGAGCAGGTGAAGCTTCCACTTTCTTGTTTATAGCTGTTCGTGAAAAAGATGAGCAATTTCCTGATTGCTGCTGTGGTGGCCGTCACAGGCACTGTTGGCACGGAAACAGCACCTTAAACTACAACCTACTCTCTCATCCACAGCCATCATCTGCTCCCTCCTCTCCCTGCCCCTCCCTTTCCCTCTCTCTCTCTCTCTCTCTCTCGCGCTCTCTCTCTCTCGCGCTCTCTCTCTCTCTCTCTCCCTGCGAAACCTACATCTCGTTGCCTGGTAAGAACGTGAAATATCAGAACAATGACAGACTGACAGCTCTGCTGCTGTGGCCGTATGCACATGTACGAGTTCTGCTCCTTATGGAATATTTTGGACTGTTGTTTTATGGGGATTTAATTTTCCTGTTTTTTCAAGGATAGACCTGGATTTCATTTTTCTTTTTTGAATTTTCCTGGACAGTGATAACACATGATCCACCTTGCTGCTCTTCTGCTGCTTTACCCATCTCTTTCTTAATTTGAGTCCTTGTTTTCTTTCTCCCTTCTCTGCTTCCTCAGTCACCCCTCCCTCCGTATCTTTCAAGCGCTCACACGCACGCACACGAGCACACACACACTCCTCCCCCATCGCTGCAGTGTGCCCTGACTGCCTTGAAGCTAACGAAAGGGGGAACGGCGTAAAGGCGGTTTCGCGCGCGCGCACACACACACACACACACACACACACACACACACACACACACAGGGACACGCATACACACGCGCACTCAGGCACGCACACTCACTGCCAAAGAGAGATAGAGGGATGAAGATGTCGCTGTACCAGCACTGAGCAAGGACTGCACACTCTGTCTGTGAACCTTGCAAATGTGTGTCGACATATCACCGGAGATGGACGAAGGCCACTGAAACAGTAAGGCAACCTTTATTCTATCTCCCTTTGTCTTCCCTCGTACGTGCTAGTAGTTCTCCAAATGGAAGATGATTTATCTAAGGAATCTAAATCTTTTTCCCCCAAAAATCTGGTAGAATGACATTCTCCCTCAGCACAAGAACTTCCTGACTATTCTGCTTCTGCTTTTGGCCTTAAGTGTGTATTGTTGTTGTTACTGGAGCCAGAAATGCCAGATATTTTTGTATTCATGTCAGCATAGGCAAACCTGTGATAATATGCGTTAAGATGATTGCATCCTGATTAAAACTGCAGCCATTTTTGATAAGTGTGGACTGTGTGTGCACTTTGATAGCTACATGCCAGTACAAGTGTGCATGTCAGACCGTCCACGCCTTACTGGGTCAGTGTCATAAGTTACCCCATGGAGACACAGCCACTGCGTGCTGTAGGGCACAGGTGTGCCATACGCGGGGCTGACTGAGCCATAGCCTCCGTGGCAGGAGCAAAATGGGAAGCGCCACATCAGTATTCCGCTATCAAAAAGGCGGGGAGGTGAGGTGGGGGTGGCAGGCGTGAGTAATAAAGAATCGGCAAAAACAAGTATGAAATGAGGAGCCTGTGACTGCGAGAACGAGTGGAGGGAGCAGCAGGAACTGGGGTCGGCAAGTCGGCAGGTGAACGGATGGGT
Organism: Pollimyrus isidori; assembly: GCA_019775955.2. NCBI lineage: Eukaryota > Metazoa > Chordata > Actinopteri > Osteoglossiformes > Mormyridae > Pollimyrus > Pollimyrus isidori. Next base: position 20,318,583 of record JABFDZ020000044.1, on the reverse strand, counting down.
AGTGGCTGGGAGCATCACAGGGCCGATAAGTGATAGTGAAGCAAAAAGCAGCAGATGGACAGCGATGGCCGCCAGTGACTCTGAGGCTTCCATGGCACACAACGGCCTGTTACATAAGAGCAAAATTTCAGCCCTCTAACTATTCAAAAAGCGACGCCTTAGGATCACGGAAGAGAGGAGCAAAAGAGGGTGTCAGCGACTCTTTGCAGCAAGACAAACCGATGGTACCTTGCAACAACTGAAACGGACTCGACACAGCATGTACGCCCGCCCCAGTACTAGCACTTTACCTGCCCTGAGCTTATCACTTAATCTCCCCACCGAACAACACAGAGCAGCCAGCGTATAGTGCGATGTGGGCCTCTGTTTGGGTGTGCCGTATCCCCAAGACAGCCTTCTACAAAGGTGAACAAGTTGCCAATGCAGGTGTCCAAGGCTCACTGGTCAAGGCTAAGGCCCAACTTAGGCAGCGGGAAGGTGGTTTTTTGCAGCAGAGTGGCAAGGGTGTCATTGTTGATGGCAGGGAGAGTAACAAGCTGCTGAGTAAAAGCTCACAGCTGTGGATTAAATTCATTACTGCACTGTGCAATCTCAATCTGTGAAGCGCTGGTGAGATATTCGCAGACTATCAGCACAGGCTCTGTTTAGTGGGTCAGTGGACACTGACCTCATGAGCACACATTACAAAGAGGCAGTCTAATGCCATTGCGATTTTAATGCATACAATGGTTGGCAGCCATAACCAACACGCCTGAGAGTAGTTATAGATGAATAATAAATAAGGGAGCAAGATACACTGTAATTAAAGTAGATGCACTGCAGAACCGTACAGGCCAAAATGTAAATGCACTGCAGACAATTTGAAGTACAGACGCTCCTCTACTTACGAACTTTCAATTTACGCAATTTCAGACATAAGTCCAAATTGTGTTCATTGGGCTCCCATTTCCTGTCCGCAACATCAATTTTTTTTCTGCGTGCCAGTTCCACCTAGTATGACGTCTGGCTGCTACTCCCACAGCAGCGTAGCGTGCATACTCCCAGCATCCTAGTTCTTTGTACTTGCGTATACCCTTAAAATGATGTTGAATAATGACTTACAAACATTTAAAGTTACAAATGGGGGTTAGGGACGTATCTCATTCGTAAGTAGAGGAGCGTCTGTATATAATTTTCAAAAATGCAAAAGAAATGGTTTTAATTGCAATCGTGACCTGGAAGAAAATTAATTCTGTGAGAAGCTGTACCAAACTGATGCCTCATGTTCCCAAGCGTTGAATTGTCACCTTCAGCAGGACTATCATTGTGTAGCTCTACATTGTGTAGCTCTGCTCCATGCAACTCCTCTGAACGTACAGAAGCAGCCTTGGGGCTTAGGTTCCAGTAAGCCAAGCAGTTCCACAACACTAGTTACTCACAAACCACAAAGATGCAACAACTGAAATCATTGCAACTACATGGAAACAGAGACCATCCCTCAAAGCATTACGAACTACATATTTATTCACAAAACACACCCCCAGAGAATTCACAAAATACACAAGCAGAAACCACAGCAAGTCCAAAAGTGGTTTTTGAACATGGGTCACAAACGTCCTGTTGTTGTTTTTGTTCCATTAAGTGGCTTTAGATTTGCTATACAGGTTGTGATCGGGCTGTGTCATATGCCGATTCCCGATTTTTACAACAGTACCTACAGTCACAAGCAAAAGTGGGAAACACACAGCAACATGGGCTTGGGCTGAGCTATCTAGGTCACTTGGCCCTGATTGGCTGTCATAAACAAATTCATCCAGGACTGAGAGGTAGCAGCTACATGTTTGTGTATCTGCAGATAAATGTATTCAAACAAAAGGGTGTGCAGTGAAGTGAACACTAGACTGGATTGGCACAATGAAAACTGCCCCAGGCGAGATACATGCCATTATCTGCTGTTTTCTGATGTTGAATCTGTTCCTATGTTCAACCTGCTATGATTAGGCCGTGATTAGTCACAGACAATCCATTTAAAAATCTGTCTGGTTTTAAGCAGATGATTTCAACAGTTTCTTTTAATGTGATCACATTGACAGCTGCCAAAGAATTTTTAAACGCCTTACATATCAATAAGCATGACAAAAATACCTTTCAAGTTCCCAGCAACAGCCTCACAATTAAAACTGGGATTTAAAAAGCGTTACTCCTTATGTTACGTATGCAGTATGTGCATCATATGCATATTATGGGCAGCTCTGTCTGTAAGCGATTCTGGAGCTGGTCTACAGGGAATGGACCCTGATACCAATGAGCTACAAATATCCTGCAAATGGACAGAGACATTTATATTTGACACTAAATAACAGGTGTCTCATTAAACCTCTTGCATCACTTAAACTCTGCTGCCAACATCAGCCCTGGAAAATTCTGTTATACTTTCATCTACATGACAATAATCTGAAGACTTCTTTACTTTCTTTCTGCCACTGTTAAGAGGACCTCATCCATCTAGAGAAGCAGAGAGACAGTTTATGTTATTATGGTCCCTGGGGTTGGGTTATATTGCAGGAAAAGATTTGGTCGGATTCTCTCCTTGTGGTGGGAGACTAAATTAATTTATTCCATAGCGTCTGTACTCAGGTGCGTGGGTCTCCTTGTGGAGTTTATTACTGAGTTCCCCGTCTGTATTGTTTCATGCTGCACGACTTGTTTTTGAACTGTAATATTATAATGTAACTGTAGCCATGTGCTCCAAATCTCCCTTGGAAAAACTGAGACTGATTTCAGTGGAACTTATCAGGCTTCTTTTTATGTTAACTGAGCCAATGAACGGAAGCTGTTAGGTTTCCCCATATATAAACTGAGGTCTACACCAAATCTGAGTTTGAAAACATCCTCAAAATTACCTTTACCACCACACCTGACATTTGGGCAGTAGGATGCTCTTTATTTGGTTGGGGATCATTTCTATGTAGTGTAATGTGTAAGCCTACAGGAAATGTATTATTTTTTTAAAATAAGAAACATTAACAAATACCAATACACAACAAACTGTTTGGTGACTAGCAGCTGGCACCACCATCACTTTGGTAACTGCACCTGCACTAACATAGATTTCGGAAAATGAAAAAAAGGTTATTGTTGATTGGGGGAGGGGCAGGAAATATGGTAAGAAGATACTGATAGATGTTTTCTGAAGGGTATAGTCCTTCAGTTTGAGCGTATGCCGGGGTGTCTGGCTGTGAAAATATGCATGTTGTGGTAAAAGAAGCTTATAGTCTACATACAGTCATTTAGTGTTTGCAAGGTAGCATGAATGAGGAAGGCTCAGGGTACTATTAGCTCACTATTAGCTACTATCAGCTCAGGGTACTATTACTAAACAGCACTTTGGTACCACAATGAAGTGACCACCATCAACCTAAGGAAAGCTTGTTCTTCCTGGTTTTCCCGGTATTACTATGAAGTCGTTAACTATTAATGCAGGCTTCCACAGCAGGAACCGCCTGTCATTCATGATACCCGCTGACCCACCAGCATGCCGCTGCTGCTGTTTGACATTAATGCAGTGGATTGATTCCCATCCGGTGTTTTGGCGGGCATGCTAGAAGGCATAGACCTACCCCACATGCCTGAATACAAACTGCTGGAATTGTACCTTGTTGAATACCTTGCTTTGTACATTGGACTTTTCTATTTAACCTGTTCTTATTTTTATCTATTTATATTGTGCATTTTATTTAATTTATTTGTTAATAACAATAACCCTACACTTTCCTTCAGGAGCATGTCATTCATTCATTAATTTATTCAATCTTTTCTTTCTTTCCAGTACTTTAATGATTACTGAATAATTATATTACACATTATGAACTTTCTTTGCTTTGGGGAATACTAAAAATCAGAAAAAACAGCATTAAATAAAATCCAAATATTTGTAAAGGTTTACATATGTGCTTAATAACTGCAATGATCACATTTGGTTTGGCTGAATGCATTCACTTTCATCATGAACTCTGGCCTGTGTTAGACTTATCTCTGGATTTTAGAATTAAACTCCACGAGTTATCATCACCTACACACAGTGTTGGGTACCGGCCGTAGTTTACCTTAAAATGCCACAGACCACTCAAATCAGAGCATGCCTGCTAAGGTTTTGACACTGTCCTCAGTTAGGTTTCCACAATAGGCTGCTAGTGCTGGGACTGTGTTAACAGGATGTTGGCGTCTCTCAGAATATTGCAGGGAGCGCGGCGCTGGCCATGGCTGCTGGCTCTCTGACACAGAAGGCTCCTGACCTGCTGAGACATGTTTTCTGTTATAAGTGCATCTGGGTCATGGGATCTTAAGACACGCAGTCAGTTCCGGTCAAAGCCCATGACGCGCCCTAAGTGAGCTTCAGTGCGGTGCTGGGGAATACCAGTCGGTTCTCTCTCAGAAGGCCGCCAGTGTTGCCTGATGGGTTGCCCGGCCCTTTCCGTGGACCCAACAGACCTCTCAACAGGTATGCAGGCTAAGCAAGTGGCGAGACAGTTCTACTGAAATGGCGTTTCTGCTTTACAGAAATAATTCATATTTTCTTTTTCTTTATTTGAACTGCTTCAAGTGAACAAGTGAGGCATGACTGTAACATTGCCTGTTAATTTTCACTATACTGTTATTCTAGAGATAAGTCAGTCTGCTGAGCTCATGAAAACAAAATATGAAATATGTGACTTTGTCAGGTGTATTTATGTGACAAAATATAGTAGTTTTCTTTATAAAGACTACCTCATTACATGCATGATATTAAATCTGACCCACTAACCTCTGCATAAACTCAGCTTGGCCTGGATCAGATATTGTCTCCATCATAATACAGAATAAAAAAGAAATGTGTGCAATAACAGAAGCTGCAGAAGTTTCACCTGAAGTCTCTGTGGGCACAAGAGAATTAAGACCAATTCCTTTTGGCTCTGGATAACAAACCTGCCACTTGCTAATCGTGCTTGCTAGTTAGAAAATGGTTTTGCTATTCATACATGATAAGTGCTCTTATAGTTACAGGGGTTGGTAAATCAAGGCCTCAACTCACCGTAATCATTTCAGTTCTGACAAAGCTTGTTTGAATAAGCACAATGCACGTTTATCGTGCTGTCTGGCCTGGCTCTGTCGGGCCTTTTTATCGCCTCCCATTCCGGCTGGCTAATTAGAAGGCCTTGTGGCAAGTGTTCTGGCACAAAATGGCCGCTCTGCATCACAGAGGCAGCACTAAATATCAATACGTCTAGTCCTGCAGTTATGGGGAAAGATGAATGCAAAAACACCATTTGGGTGCACGTTGTCTCTGTAGGAACATATTCAAATGTCAATCATTAAACTGCCTTAGCTTGGATGTTTGAGTACAGAATGTGTCAGTCAGAGAGTATATATTAGTTGCTCAGTGAATGAATAATTTCTAATGCTGTGGATAGCGTCCTTTCTTTCATTTTCAGCTAGTGTGCCACCAGTTTCAAGGATTCAAGGATTCTTTATTGTCATACCAGCACACTTCCATGTTATGGTACGAAATTAGTACCCAGGTCCCGTTTAAGCCACATAGATACAGGGTGGTAAATATGAGGATGTGTATATACATTAATATAAATAAAAGGAGTCAGATATATTACACAAGAAGTAAACAGAAACTATTAGTCTACATGAACTCATATTTGTTTCTGCCCTGACAATGTAGGTAAGCTCAACTTTTACTGATATTATTGTATGAAGCAAAGAAAATAAACTATCAGGTTATTCATTGTATAGCCTTTGGCTTGGTCCCAAATTCATATCACCGCAGATGGAGGGTTAAGCGTTGCTTCCCAAAATTGCCTTGGACCTCCAAAGAAAATGGCTTTCTTAGGTTTATTGCAGTAATGCAATTTTAAAAAAATGTACTGCTGTTTGTCCTGCAAGACAGAAATTACTGTGTAGGCAAAGCATTCGTTGGAACTTCTTAATAATTTCTGAACTTATTTTTAATGATATGGGAAGATTCTAGAGAAATGAAACTGTTATGACAGTGACAAACAGACACTATCTTATGGTTTCTGTGATGCAGCCTAATGTGATAATCATCTTTACTTGGAATGAAGAGTCTAAGGCACCTTGGCTGCCTGATATTATCAGTGCCAATGACCTCAATGAAACAGAAATGGGTCCAAAAAGACAGAAAACATTTGTTACCCGTTTTATTGTAACATTGTTTCAATGTCACATTTAAGTTGCTAAAGCTTAAAAAGCAGCAGAAAATGCTTTCTGTAATCGATAAGAAACAGATGGTCACATCATTATACTGCTCAGGACAGTGGCCAGTGAATTATGATGATTTACAAAATTGCTGAAATATTACATAAAAGCCTGTTCCAGCAATTACTGCTACCAAGGGTGTCATTAGGTCTGTTTTGGGAGAGGGGGGGGTATAGTGCCCCCCTCCCAAAAAAATTGAAAACTGTACACTAATCAGTTTAAATGGTGTATTCTCATTCATTTTCATAAAACTTGAGCCGCCTCATAAAGGCTTAGTCCACCTCTTTATAAATCTCTAGTGATTCCCCAGACAGCTACTGTGCAACACTTTACAATTCTGTTAAGCCCTGTTTTTCCCCCCTGAAGCTGGCTAAACACTAAAAATGAGAAATTCTACCTCCATACCTGGCACAAAAATATTGATGTCATTACTAGAGGTTAGGCATGCCACGGATTTGCTCATGACTGCTCAGACTCAATGCAATACATTTAGTTTCTGCCAAGGGATAAAATCTGTCATCCATTAATGTAGTTATTGTCCAATTCAAACCACCTTTCTATAGTACAGGCACCCTTTTCAGAGGCACTATTCCTGAAAGAAGTCCTGAAAGCTTGCTTATGCTAATGCTTACACTATAAAGAAGCACACACACACTCAAATTGTTACTTGGTGGTCCGGGGTCCCACAACAGATGCACATATAGCTAAAAGCAAAGTACACCTTGCACGTGGTGCCTCTGCTTAGCAGTCACACATTCATTCATTATCACAACAGAGTTACACAAATGGTGATGCATTTGAGAGTCACCAGTTCACTATATTTTGAATTGTACGACAACATTGAAACAGAAGTCAAAATTATTCTGATTTTCCTAGGTTTAAAAAATTTTGAATTAAAAACTTAATTTATAAAAAAGCCAACCACTGGCTTGGTTAACAGCCGGAGGACCAATGACATTCCATCCATCCATCCATCCATCCATCCATCACCTGCCGCTTGTCCGGGGTTCGGGTCGCGGAGGTAGCAGCCTCAGGAGGGACATCCAGACCTCCCTCTCCCCAGCTGCCTCCACTAGCTCCTCGGGGAGGACGCCGAG
>JABFDZ020000044.1:20271093-20281477 GCA_019775955.2 Pollimyrus isidori | reverse complement strand
CCCCCCCCCCCCCCCCCCCCCCCCCCCCCCCCCCCCCCCCGCCCCCCCCCCCCGCGTCATTGGGTGGGTGTGATGGAAATGGCTCACATTGCTTAGTGTACGTTAATTTGGGGGTGGCTAAAAACATTTTTGGGGTCTAAAACCTCCCTCCCAAAAAATAAAATGTAATACGGTCAACAATGCCCCTGAATCATACTAATCTAAATGATGACTACCAGTACTCTACTAAAACATCATGCAATATTCAGCCGATGTACAGATATTTACAGTTGACTTCATTCTATAAGCAGGGCTGGACTGGGAATTAAATACTGGTCTTACAAGTACCATGCGGTACATTTTTCCGGACGCCCCGTTTTATAGTGTTGATAGCCAGTCCAACCCTGTCTATAAGTACTTTTCTTCTTAATGATATCTACATTGCGTGTTAATTGAAATAGTTTGAACCAAAAAGTGCAAAAAATAACTTCAGCTTTAAACCTAGTTCAGGAAAAGATAAACTGAGCCAGATGGTGCCTCACCTGCTTCAGTGACTTCATATGCTCTCCCCGGGTCGTGCACGAGGTCACAGAGAACAGCGAGCGCTCGCTGGCGGGTGAGCAGCCGCGTGTCCTCCAGCTGCAGCGCGAGGCGCGGGAGCGCGCGATTACCAAAGGCCACCGGCGCCTTGGTCGGGTCTATGTCTGGGGGTAGCAGGGCTGAAATCCGCGTACTGGACATTCTTACTCACAAATGCCACACCGTCGTCTGTCTCTGTGTAATTTATTAAGCTAAGCAGCCAACCTCTCCTTAACGGTTAAGGTCACATATCATGAAAAAATATCTGACTCGGGACCTTCATTAATACGGTTCGCGAGTTTAATCTCTTCTGTACTATGTCGGAAGCAAACCTCCGTAGCCCTGAAAAGCGTAACAATAGCATACGTGATCTGTCAGAAGTTAAACTGTTTTTCAGTTAACACTCGCGTTTTTCCCGGTTGCTTGCTCTTCCAGCTCTTGTTAGTAGTCAACTATATCCAATATTCGTTGTAGTTACTCGTTATCGTTGTGCGGTCGCTAAGCAACAACACGCGACTGTGAGTCGTCAATGTCCCGGTGAAAACGGCGTATGGTGCTCTAAAGGTCTTTGGACGCTTTCTTAATTTAAAAAATATTACTAATGTATTGGTATTATAACAAAAATGATAAAACACATATTTTTGTTATGAAACCAATACATTTTCATATTTTTTTATAGTTAAGAAAGAGCTCCAATACATTCTGTGAGCACTATATTTAAAATACATTTTCAAATTGTGCAACAATGATCAGCTCAGTTGTAAGGAAGATTTTTTTAATCAGTATGATCATATGTTTATATTTTCACCATTATACGGAGTAAAAATGTAATTTTAAATAATAAATATTACAGTTTATTTAGATTCCATAATTTTTAAACAAATTATTTCAGTACAGTTTATTCATTTTTACAGTAAAACATCAATTTTGCTGGACGAAATACACTTGTACCAATTCTCAATTTTCCCTGTCTTTGAATACTTTTTGAGAAACACACATTCAGTTTAAAATGAGTTCTAGATTATAGTAAGCTTTCATTTCATCATGCATGCAATACATTTAACATAAACCTCAATAAGTACTGTATCATAACTGTCTTGAAAGAAAACATCAACCGCAGTGGACCACCACAACCACAGTTGAAAATGCCTGATGGAATAAGCATTGGCAGGTAAGCTCTGGTAGATCCAGACATCCTACTTCCCCCTTCCATTGAGTGAAAGAGGCACCACAGAAGACACCAACTTTGACTACTCATATCATAAGGTATGGATTGCTGTTCAACCCACCAATGTCTCAAGTGTCTGCCACTGCAAGCTCATGGGGGAGCTAGGGGACATTAAAATCAGATGATGGATTACAGGGCCCTGCGATGGGCTGGCCCCCCATCCAGGGTTGTTCCCTGCCTCGTGCCCGTTGCTTCTGGGATAGGCTCCGGACCCCCCGCGACCCGGTAAGGATAAGCGGTTTGGAAAATGGATGGATGGATGGATGGATTACAGGAAAAGCCAAAAGCTAGCCAGAGGAACTCAAGTTCTTGTTGACTGATATCCCGAGCTTGTGCATTCTCAGCATCCACCTCCTGTGCTAGAGCATATGTCAGTCTGGAAAAATATGAGTCCAGCATTTATAAGCTTATAAAAATGTATAAAACTTAAAACTGTTTAAGCCTTTATATTCATAATCACTGAATATAAAAATTAAACTTGAAAAATAAATTTTTGTCTTCTTTCAGAAAACAGCTAGGTTTTATTTATTTAATAAAAAATGAACAACTAACAGTTTGGCCCATGGCTGTTTATAGAATCTTATTACAATCTTTGAATTCTAATAATTTTTGAATCTTTCGTATCCTGTACTGAATGCCAAACAAAGCGCAGAATGTATTTTTCATGATAGTCCTTCCTTGGGTCTGTACAGTAAATAAAGCTGTCCAAGGTTTTGTTTAAATACTCTATTTGATCCAGAAATTAAATTTTACGTAAATCCCTGTCTCTATTAGGCAGACTTTTTGAGAGCAAGCTGTACACATACAAACAAGGCCTTACATTCTTAAAAAGCTTGATCTCCTGTACAGTGTGCAGGTACTGGTCGTTATCAAAATGCTTTAATTTACTGTTGACTAGCCACACCTACAGCCAGCATGTTAAAGTGACGGGCAGTGTTGATTGGCCGGTTCACACGCATGCGCAGCTGTAAGTTTCCTGAGACGCGCGTTGCATTTAATCAGGTTAACGAATAGATTTGAAACTACCGTTCTTCTTTTTTTGGAGTTTAATATAAATAATATTTTACCTTTAGCGCGTTATTATTTAGCTGTAAAACTGCATTTTCTCACTGTGAAGAATGTATCGTATCTTTCGTTCGAAATGGTTTGCATGCGGCGTGTCCTTGACAGCTGGAGCGGGCATGGGGGCTTTCATAATGGCAGTGTACACAGATAGCTTGAACAAAAAACAAAACTCGATTCATAATCTAATCGGTCGAGTTCCCGTTATTCCTATCCCTATTGTTGAAGCGGCCACTGATTTGATTCCGTTTCAGTCAGGGCATGTTGGAACTTCAAGGGCCACAGCAGTGATGAAATACGGCTTCCCTTCCCTTTCCAACGTCAAATCGAGGGAGTCCTACGTTGTGTCTTATGATCCCAGGAACAAGACTGCCCTTTGGGTTATCGAACAGCTTAACAATAACAACATACAAGGCACGTCTGACCGAAAATACTGCGAATTCAAAGAGGATGACTCAGTGCACGTTTACCACAGGGCAACGAACGCAGATTATAAAGGAAGCGGTTTCGACAGGGGGCACCTTGCCGCAGCTGCAAACCATAAATGGAGCCAAAAAGCAATGGATGAGACATTTTACCTAAGTAATGTTTCACCACAGGTAAGATAAAGTAATCAATCATTGCGTTTTTCACCTTTCCATTGAAGGGAATCGTGGGTATTAATGTTATGAGATGACTAGACGATTGAAAGTGCTTACATTTAGATGTCAACTTACTGACATGAGATTGTGATGCGCAGATCCGATTGTGGCTAATTTTCGTATCTTTAGTAAAACTCCCTAACAGCAGTCACCTTGAAAACGGTAAAATTTTGTCTAATAAAATAAAAGACGCGTCCTATGATGTGCAAAATGTCCACAACCATAGTTGCACATATGGATATGTGTGAAATTGATGTCTAAAAACTCTAAATTGTCAATCCCCCAGAATCCACACTTGAACCAAAATGCATGGAACAACCTAGAAAAGTACTGTCGCTCACTTACTAAACACTACCTGAATGTGTTTGTATGCACTGGACCTCTATACTTGCCCAGGTAAGTGTTGAAAAAAAACAACTGATGCAAATGAAGAAATAGTAATAACAATGAATGTGTACTTTACAATCTTATTGCAAATTAACTGAGTGTGTGGAATCGCATTACATAGCTAAACTTTGTTTATTCTGGGGAAAATTTGTAAGGTAGCAATAGAAAGAGAACACCTAGCACAATACCTCGGCACCAAAACGAAATTAACAGATGTTTATAGTACAAGTGAGGAAGAAACTTCGAAGGTGTTACACATCATAAAACCAAAGTTTGATATTTACAGTGTTCTTATTTTGGTACTGGAATCCAATCACCTTTTAGTGTCAGGCAGTACACAGAGTGAAAGATCCGAAGCTTTGCAACTGCGCTCATTTTACAGTGAACTTAACTACACTAAAGCACTTGTTACAGTCCATACTCAGATGCAAACAATTATAGACTTCAAAGAGAGACCCTGCTAAGCAGAGATGGGGATAGTGTGACTGCAAGTGGATCTAGATTTTTTTTGTGAAGTATTTCCTATTTTAGAGGTCTGTTTTTGTCACAGTGGTTAATGAAGGAACCAAGACCATCATGCCAGTAGATGTCATAATGCTGTTTAAATCCTTTATTTTAGACAGGAGCCTGATGGAAAGATGTATGTGAAGTATCAAGTTTTGGGGAAGAACCATGTTGCCGTACCAACCCACTTCTTCAAAGTGGTGATCCTGGAGAAGCAGAACGGTCAGGTGGAGCTGCGCTCCTATTTATTGCCCAACATGCCCGTGGATGAAAATATAGCTCTGGAACGTTTCCTGGTGCCAGTGGAGAGCATCGAGAGAGCTTCAGGACTCCTTTTTGTGCCTAATATCATGAAGAGAACAAATAGCTTGCGTACAATAACTGCAGGGGGCAAGTGAGGTATCAAATCTAGTACTGTTTGTTGAAGTTTACTATAGGTGTATTTCTACCTCACCAGGTACCATACTGTTGGTACTTGAAGAAAATAGCAAAAGTATGGTACTTCAAGGTGTTGGTTTCCCACTGGAATTAGAACTTGTACGGGTGCCGAATGGCATTTCAATGCAAGGCAGGGTATTTTGCACCGAATTCAAAAACGATGGTATATTATAGACTGCTGGATGATGTGAGATATTAATACTAACATTGCATGTTACGCACATACAATTTTTACATCGCTAGTCAGCTAGGAGAGGATAGCTGAGCTGAATTTGTTCAACCTCATGCAAAGGAGGCTAAGGGAGGACACGATCCAGGTATATGAGATTCTAACAGGTCTCGATACTGTTCAACCAAATGGTTACTTTAATATCAATTCCTTTAAATCAGAGGTAGGTAGGATTGTAAGTTCTCCCCAAATGAGCTTAATGAGCTGAATGGCCTCTCGGTTGTGAATGTCTTGCATGTTCAGATATGGCTAACCAGGTACCATAACATATAAAAAGTTTACTATCTTGATAAATGAACCCTCTGAACACGCAAGGCTTTAACCCTATATAAATTCATCTAAGATTTAAAGAAAATTTTAGTGGTAGTTCAGTAGTTACTTTCGGAACATACTTGAAAATAAATTATGAACAAGATAGATTTTATTTCTATGTACACAAAAGTGGGGCACTGCAAGAATTTCATATTCAGCCAAGTTTGGTGGCCAGTTCCTTTGCTTTTGCCTTTTCCAGCTTGGCAATGCGGGCAGTAGACTTGGGTCCCATAATCCCACCACCCCAGTGACGACGAATCTTTGTAAACAGGAAGGAGGAAAAACAAGATGTCAGCATTTCTGTTCACACCAAACAAGCGCATGGCAATGAAAATTTAGAGTATAGCATGTTTACTCTGATGTCACTGGTCATAACAATCAATATGCCTGAATTTTAAAAAGCTGGAGTAGTATTACTAGTTGAAACCATACCGACAGTTGCTTTATTTCTGAATTTACACTCTAAAATAATGACTCACCTCATCATATCTGTCATTGTAGTTGGTCTTGATGGCTTCCACCAGCTTAGCTAGGCCCCCCTTGTCTTCACTGTTAAATGAAAATATAAAATTACAGATATCCAAAAAATGGTTGACAATTCCTCGACAAAAAATCTTCACATTAAGGGCCATCATCAGCTTGTTAAATCAATTCAGATATCTACAGAAATATAATCATGTTCTCCTTATAACCAGGGATTGATTTAACTAGCACTCAAGTGTGCAATCACAGTATAAAGATTAAAACACCTGGTTATTTCTTTTCATACAATATTGTCATACTGCATAATTATTTCTTTCATTGGGGTAACATGCAGTATTTTTATATCAAGCAGGAGAAAAATTAGCACATTTTTTAAATAGAGACCTATGGTATTTCTTCTTGGTTATAGACAATGCAAGAGCTTCTGGGCAGATGTTTTTATTTTGACACTGGAATAAATTTCTACACTGAATATAAAAGGTTGTATTTTTTTTTGGATGGTATTACAACATGACTATGCCGTTAATTGCAATTTCAGAATATTACATCGTTTGACAGTCCTAATTCTCCATTTTCCAGAGCAAAGAATTAGTAGAGACTTTGGCAAGGTTGACCAAAAATAAACAAAAAAAATAACTAGACAATGCATCGCCAAAGCGTCCCAATATACATGGAAAAAACATGAGAATCTAACTTTTGAATAGTTGGATGACTGGCCTTTGGTTGCTCCCAGTTTGAAAATTATGCTGTTCATTGTGGGCTAATGAATATTTATTTGGGCTAGTACGTTTTTTTACTGAAATATCCCAGCTGGTTATTAACTTAATTTAAGTCCCACCCCATATAATACAGTTCAATATGTGCATCCGGTGTCCCAGAGCCAGCCTCAACAGGAAAAATGTGAAAGGTTATATCCAGTAATATTTACATACAAATGACCAAGAGTCAAAAGCCTGAAATGTGGTTAATGTTAATTTGACCCATGCTAATCAAAAAAATAACAGCTGGCAGACAACAGCAGATTGAGAAAACTTGTTAAACCTTAAGGTTTACTGCAGACATCTGGCAAACATTCTTCCACTGGTGTGTTCAAGTCCCAGATGGTAGTAAATTTTTTTCTGCAAAAAACCTGAAGAAGATTTCTCACGCCATTCCAGATGGATGCAAATCCACTAACTTAACCATCAGTCTTCACCTGAAATTCTTTCGGTACATGACCTTTTCAGTCACACCTTCATCTGTAAACAGGTATCAGGATGGGGAGGCCAGCTGTGACTTACGGGTTAATCTGTGTAAAGGCAACAGAGGTGCAGGTCTTTCTGTGGACCAGGCGCCCGAGCCGGGCCTTGCCTTTAACGATGCAGTAAGGGACACCCATCTTACGGCAGAGTGCCGGCAGGAACACCACCAGCTGCAGAGGAGTAAGAATCCCAGTCAACCTCACACTAGAAACAGAGGAAAGAATGAGAATTACAGGAACAGATCCTGTAATTCCAGATCTTTCAGAGTAATGGAGAGAGTGGTGCCGGCTGCCTGCTGTGTGCACTCATCTGGGACAGCTATCTGCAGTGAATGAAGGCCCGTCGTACCAGAATGAAACGGTAAAACGGCATATGGTACACACACAGCACCAGCTCCTACCTCAATAGGATCAACATCGTGGGCAATGGCAACCAGCTGAGCCTTCTTACTCTCCACCAAAGTGGTGACAGTGTTCACACCTACAAAAGCATTCAAAACAGCAGCAAACCTTACAAAATGTTCCCAATGAACAGCCAGTGCATTCCCAAGATAAAAATCTGCATTCGGGCTGGTAACTGATGTCAGTACAAGACAACACTATGTCAATTCTTTGCTCCCAGCTCTTACAGTACCACGAAATTAAAGCAATAGCTCTGCAAATATGATTGAGTTTTAAGCAGCAATTCTGTACACACATGGCTTACAAATGCCTGCAAAGGAAATGCTGTGCATGTGCAGGCTTACCGCACCTGCTCTGAGGACCGGGGCTCTCTTGCTGGGTGTGTCTCCCTTTCCTGCAGCCTTCTGCTCTGCACGGGCCAGCAATCTCTTCTTCTTCTCTTGTTTGGTTTCCGGCCTGTATTTATGGGCCAGCTTGAAGAGCTGTGTGGCTGAAATGCAGTGGCAGAGACCCACCTTCTCTTAGAACCGACAACTGCTCATGGCTGCATATGAAGCAGGCTGACATAAAGACAGGGTGCATCAGCGATCTTGGTGGAAATGTGTCAGCACTGGAGCTCAGATGGAAAATTTTCTTTCACATCATTTGCACGACCTATTTTAACCATTCCTGCAAATTACATATCCCTGGCTGCATTGACGTTCTGAATTGAAGCACTGAATACAAAGAACCACCCACCCAGGTACTATATTATGGTCAGTAAAAACCGACATTTCATTATACACCATAGACCGAAACGTATCGCTATTTATTAGTCATTTTCGTCAGAGCCTAAATCACATCTGGAATTTCCTGACATCTCTACTACAGTAAAATCCTGTTATAGTGGGCTTGCTTATAAAAGAATATCGTCTATAATGGACGAGGTCCACACCTTTAAGAACATGCAGAGAAAGTATCGAATAAAGCGGACTCACATAACAGAATCTCACTTATAATGGACAGACAATTTTGTCCCAACAGCCGCTTTTAGCTGTAGTTTTGTTCAGCTATAACGAACATGCCTACAAGAGTAGCGTGCCAGTGATATCCAGCACAGATACGTAGTTGGGACTATTAATAGCCACACATCTGGTCAGGTAAAGTTGGATTAATACATGTACAATATAATAATCTATACCACAAGTGTGTTTGCTGAGGTGTGGCATGAGTAAATGGTGTCCTGTAGGTATGTTCTAGGCATACAGCAACTCTGGATATAACAGACTATTTTCAAGTCCCTTGAAGTCTGTTATAGCTGGATTTTACTGTAGCATGATGCCTCTGGTTGTAATGCCAGTACCATCATCTTGCCTTTGAGAAAGCAAAGTCCAGGGCAGCAAAGTTTAGGATTCAGTAACGCTCACCACAGCTTTACTTGTTCAATTCTCTGCAGCAGTACCCATGCCTCATAAAATGAGCAGACTGTACATTTCAATTGTAAGATTATAGACTACATGAACGGAGTCAGGGACATATGCCACTTAACGACAGGACACTTCAAAACTGCTTAACCTGTGTATTCCTGAGAGCAGCCTTCATTTACAAGTGAAACAGTAATTTCATACCTGTCTGACGATCCAGGGCCTGGGTGAACTGGTTGATCGATGGAGGAACTTTCAGGCGCTTATAAAGGATGGCTCGCTGGCGCTGAAGACGAATGTAACGGGGCCATTTCACAAAGCGGGTCAGGTCACGCTTGGGCTGAATGTCCTGCCCTGAGGAGAGGAGTCGCTGGATTTCAAAGAAATAGTGGAACCCGTTTGTAAAGCCTCAGTCTTTAACCGCACATTTAAGAACTGGCCAACAGACATATGGGTAAATGCAGATTAGCTCACTAAAATCAGGACAGTGTCTGTAAAGAAGCGAAGTGTCACTTACCGATGCCGAAGTTCTTGGGCCTCTTTTCAAATAGAGGATTGACCACTTTCTTGGCCTCCGTCTTCCTCGCCACGGATGGGGCAGGGGCCACCTTCTTCCCCTTGGCCTTCTTTCCTTTCGGCTGTTCGAAAAATCGCATTATCGGACTACGGTCACAAAAAACGCCATAGCGCATTATACGGCGACTTCGTTGTTACTCTTAACAAAATCTACCCAACTCATAGCACAAACCCAGGGAATAGTGATAACATTTACATTTATGAATGTTATATTTAACATAAGAAAAATAAACAGAAAGACAATGCGGAAATTACCGTGTTTACATATCACTGTATTACGCTTGAACGGCTTCCAATGAATCGCTAGCCCGCTACATTCATCCTGGAATATCATTTCATAAAATCCAGTGAATTTTTCCTTCTAAAACAACACACGGTTGTGTTACACTATTTCGCGTCAAAACCGTAACTGGAAATATAAGATGTTTAAAGATACAAAACGAACAATCCCCTCCACTGAATCCACAGACACTCACCATCTTGTCTAGGATAAAGAGGAAGAACGAGGGCTTATGGGAAATGTTAGTATCCCACATAATATCGCGAGATTACACACCGCTTCGCGACCCAGGTCCCACGGTAGCAGATTGGATAGTTTATAAAACTCCTCCCCCCCTTTTATTTTAAATTTAAAATATAAATATTCCAGGAACGAAGTTCCCCCTGAACTCTCGTTTTTAAGATGATCGTGGCTTTTTTCAACAGTTGTTAACAAGTTTTCCTAAAGAATGGTTAGTCTGTCGCAGGTAGGGTTGCCACCCGTCCTTTAAAATACGGAATCGTCCCGTTTTGAATCAATACGGGACGGGTTTTGTCCCGTATTTTTTAAATCATTTTTTTTAAAAGCAGCGTCTCATGCAAATCATCCCACACGCATTTTATGAAGATACCTCCTTTCCTACTTTTGATTGGGTAATATTT
>JABFDZ020000044.1:20259169-20270993 GCA_019775955.2 Pollimyrus isidori | reverse complement strand
GGTCTTGGCCCCCAAGGGACGTGGCCACCTGCAGTATGCGTCCCTTATTTTTATGTAGTAAAAGTGGTAACCCTAGTCGCAGGGTACACATACTTTTGTCAGCCTGATTGCATGACTCCCTAACTGGGCTAGGATTCCTCACAACACGAGAACATGCAAACTCCAGAAACGCAGCAGGGGGCTGATTCAACCCCCCATCAATAGAGGTGTAAGGCATAATGCCACCTTTCGATATGAAATATGATGTGTAATATGGGACTGTACTGGAAGCTCTGCAAGCATTGGCCCCAATCAGCCACTGGATGGTGCTGTGGTATACAGTTAAAATCGATTTTCAAATAGTGGTACAACGTTTATCGAACTAACTAGACCTCGAATTTCTTGAAAGTCGAACGAACCAGTTTGATCTAACTCAATCTGAATATCAGAAGTCGAACTGTGAACACTGACCTAATATAAATTCTTACTTGAATGCCTTCTTCACAGACTGGACGACTAACCAAATAAAGCAGCACAACATTATAGTAACTGACAATAAATAAACCACTAACTTATGTGTACTGTTAGAGCATTTATGTCGTTTCATAAAACTTTATTTTACCAGGTAAATTAACGGAAAACCAGTTCTCACTGCTTTACGCGATATTAGGGAGAAATAGCAGATTACGCATCGGAACTGCCTGGGATACAAACTTAATGCATGTAACTAAACTCTTCAACCAAAAGGGGGAAAGGCGTGTCATCATGGAGGCGTTCCAGTTTGTGCAGCCGGGTGAGATGTCGCAATGCATCTAACCGTAATGCATTGCATCAGGATCAGAATGTGCTGCTTTAAGCCCGCTCTGTAAGAAAGTCGAAGGCACCCAATGATCAGACCGGGGAAAAAAACTGAAACACGGACTTAATACAGAGGACTAATGACAACAACCAGAAACAGCTGATCACATGGGGACTCCACACGAGGTTAATCAGGGGGCGTGGCACCTGGAAGGAGTGGACGATTGGGGCAGGACAGGGGTAATGTTAGGATAAAATCTTTATCGTTTTGGAAGCCATTAAGAAAAAAATTCTCTTCTTGTTTTGTCCTGTTCATTTTATGTTTAAATGCTTAAAAAACATTTAGGTGTAATTTTGGGGGGGGCCAGGAACCAATTAATTGGTTTTCCATTATTTCTTATGGAAAAATTCGATCAGAACTCAAACTTTTTATGTATCGATTTGGAGTCCGGAACGGATTACATTAGAGAACCGAGGTACTACTGTAATAGGTTTTAAATGGCCATGGCTTTCACATAGTTTTGAAGATCTAAGTGGTGCTTAGTAGTATTTAAAATTTATCTATGGTTGATGTCACAAATATTATTATAGTATATATTCTCATGACACACTTTCATCTATCTTAAAATAATGCAAAACGTGCTGTTTGTGTAGTTCCCCATAGCTTTGACGGTGGTGGTGTAATGGTTAGGGATGAGCCTTTATAGTCAAAAGATTGCTGGTTTGAATTCCTGATTCATAAAATCCCCCTGAGGATCTTGTGGGGTGCTGTGTTGAATGCATTTTGCTGTAGTGTGTCAACAATGACAACTAATCATTTTACTTCACCTGTTTCACTATCCATAGGATATTTAACATAAAGTTATTTTAATTCCATATTGACTATATTATTAAACATTGTTATTGGTTTAATTATTAACTTATAGTTACATTAATTCCTGAATTAAATAGAAGGCCATACGGATACCTATTTAATGTATACTATCTAAATCACCAGATTTGTCTTTACAAAAAAATCTCTTGTTACGCAAATTTATTTGAAAATTATTATTTAATATTTAATTAGTACTGGGAGCATTACGGAACCAAGTCTTTCTTGAAGAAATATTGAAAACTATGTGGCAGTGAGTACAAATATGATATGGGTCACATATAATACTAACGGTCCAAATAAAGTTATTAGTGGAAATAATCTGAGTCAGTTTGAACCTGGGGAAAGAGATGCCCTCCTACAGAGCTCTATCCTAAAGGAACCAATAGTAAATGTTTGCATTTCTGTGTCAAGCGGAAGTAGGGATGAGCCATGAGAGCCGCAAGGCACTGTGGGACCTTATTGCATTCTATAATAAACCTGGAGGCACAGCTGGTCCCAGGAAGCTTTTGGAATTGATGTGTATCCCTTGCAGGATTTCATCCTTTCCAGCACAGACGCACAGCACAGTGGAAGAGGGCACTAGGGTTTGTACTCTTGGTGGGCATCAGTGCACCATATGCCCAAGAGTCTGGCAGGCAGAGCTTGTGAATAAATAAACAGTCTGTTTGAAGCCAAGTCAGCACAGGCCAGGGGAGCAGATACAATTTGCTACGAGTCATATTTTCTGCTGCTATGAGCAACATGCATATAAAGCTTAAGCCTCCTAGAAAGTGGCGGCTGAATGGTCCCGCGCATCAAAAGTTCTCAGCTCTGCTGTTTGGCAATATTCAGCTCTCAGGCTCTATTCAAGCTCTCAGAAAATATGACACCTGAAGCTGCCTTCTGTAAGACACCCCTGGAGGGCAATGATGTCATGTCAAATAACCAATTTTATGGTTTTAATAAGTTAACAATATGTAAGTTAATATGTAAGTTAAGGTTATTCTGCACACATATCTACGCTTCCCTCCAGAGTCTAGACACACTTCTGAGATTCTAAATGCTGTTTTATTTAAAAATAAAAACATGGTGGACGAAAGTAGACTGTCAGTTTACCAATTTGAGGAGTTTTAGTGTATAATTTAGAGCAAAATAATCTCAGTGTAACTGTCCTATGCGGTGAGCAGAGTGAACAGAGGCACGACGGGGAGAAGGAGCGGGAAAAGGAGGGACAAAGGGACGAGGAGCAAACAACGGAGAGCAGACAGGAACGAAAAGGGGACAAAAGGGAGCCCGAGGGAGCCCAGGTAGGCGGCGGCCGGAGGGGCCATAGGTGAGAGGGACCACAGAGGGGCCACACAGGGGCCAAGGAAACAAGGCAAGGGAGGGATAGTGGGTAGCAGGAGGGAACACCTGGCACGCTGGCCGGTAGTGAGGAGGCGGCTTGTCCTTGGTGAGGCGGATCAGGCAGGCAGTGGCAGTCTCTCCCCAGGTAAGCTGGGAGCTCCCTCGCCAACTGGCTGACTCCCAGGCGGGGAGCAGGTGCCCAGGAAGAGGTCTCTTTGTCTCTCTTCTGCCTCTTCTTCCGGCTATTCACCGCGGCAAGCGGAACCGGCTCCAACAAGTCGCCCAGGCTCCCGGCGACGCGCTCCTCCCGTCGCTCCGGTAGGCGTTGCCTCAGGTGACGCAGGCATTTGCGCGCCCTCTGGAGCAGGAACTCCTGCTCAGGCAGGCGCTCCATTGTGAGGAGGTCCGCGCCCCAGGTAGCCAGTTCCAGGGCTATGGAGTCCTCCTGGTCTTCAGGCTGGGACCGCCAGTACACAAACTCTTGCAGCAGACCGAGCATTGCTAGTGGTGCTAGTGGAGATGATTCCTGAAAATCACATTTGTATAGTTGCTCCTTTGAAACAACTCTCATGTATGGTGATAAGGGTCAGGGGCGTCATAAGCATTTTGAATGAGCGGGGGATGCAATGGCATAAAACTAATATTATGAAATGTGAAGGGGGCACATCGGCTTCAGATTTAATGGCGGAGACACCCATGATAAGGACAATTTGGCTTTAGTAACTAATATTTTTATATTATCTTTACTCATATGGTTAGCATCTAATTAGTTGTAGATGGATATTATGCTTATAATAAATATACAAATGACTCTGACAATAAGGGGTATTTTGCTTGTCTGCATTAGATTCTTTTTTCCTATCACTGTCTTTTTCCTGTTTCCACATCTGGCTGAATAGGTGGATGATAACCATAGTGATGCTGTCACCATCGTGTCATCCATGTACCATGTGTCATAAATGTTTACTTAAACAATGTTGTAAAATCAACTACCCATAAAGTAATAAAGGATTCCAGGGCATAGTTCAGTGTCCCAAAGCCATTGTTTTCTATTACAGTGATTTTATTATGTAAAAACTCCCCCAATTTCCATGAATTCCAATTAGTGGTAGTCACATATATGTCAGTGAAATGTTTAGCTTAAATTATTTCTCAATAAAATTTGTGGCAGATGAATAAAAATAAAATCTTAATTATATATACCATTTGCTAAATGCTTGAGTAAAAGCATACTGTATATTGTCTAATGGTAACCTTTTACCTGATGTCCTGAATCATTTGGACAGTGTATTTGTGTATTTTTAGTTGGAAATGATCTTAACATGAGACAAGTGAATGACTTACCTCTGTGTTGCAGTACCATCATGTTTTATTTATGACAATTCAAGGATCTCACTATGACTCCTCCTTACCTTTGAAACAACCACATGTTGCTGTTACTGGAAGTGAGTAGAGGGCACCTGCTGGGTTCTGGTACTCGGCTTCGGATTGTACCGTTTTCCTGGGACTCTGTCACCTAAACCCTTACACAGCTTAGTAGGGAAAAGTGACGTGTAGTTTGTTGCTTTATGTTTTCCATCTGAGAAAATCGCATCATGTATTATTTTATTACTTTTATTTTACAGGAGGGTTTAGTATAGGAATGGGCAACACACAATATATTTATGTAAGTGGATGTCATGTGACTCGGCGTACTATATTTATTCATTCAATGGAAACATTATATTCCAAGAAAGTTAAGTTATGCCATTATGAAATTCTTTTTAAAATAATTTTGCAAACAAAAAGTCTGATAAAACAATAACTTCACTGGCAACAACCCTACTACACTGAGTTCCATTCTCAAGAAAAGGTGTGGCTGGTGGAAAGTCCCTTTGTGGTTATTGGGGGGATGCTGACAGACTGACCACTGCGGTCATAATTATGTAAATATATTTTTAGAAAAATGATATAAATGATGATTTTAACTTTTCTTTTCCTTAAACAGGGTGTACCCAGTCTTTTGTTTGGAGACTGATGACTGATAGTTGCTTGAGAATTACCAGTGCTTAGATTGCAATTACATAAAGGAGCATTTTCTATTTGTTCCTCACATGTGAATGTGTATGTAGTTTAACCTCGGAGGTCGTCTCAGGACAGTTATGAATCTGGTTGCCACGGTGAGGTATTTTGCATGTGGTGTAAAAACATAGTGTTCTGCTATTGTTTTAGTGCAGACAGGACAGACCAGAGTAATTTCCATTAAAACTTAGTTGCCTTCCCTACAAATCTTAGGCGCACGGATTCTGATCCCTGTGGAAAACTGTTAGTGGGGTTGGGGGGTGGGAGAGAAGATGATTACTTGTGAGGCTGTATTGTGTAAGGACCATCTGGGAAGCAGTTCTGTTGTAAATGAATACTGCACCAGCTCCATGGTAGGTGAGGTATAGGATGAACTGCTGTAAGATCTCTGGGTGTTTTGCTACTTTTGGCTGCTGTGATCTGAGTGAGCAGAATGTGAAGTAAGGCATTTGATGATGATGAGGTCATTTCTCTAGTTGTCAGCAACTCTCTCAAGATCCCCTTCCATGCTTAATATTTTATTTTTGCATTAGAGTGTGCGCTGGACTTCATTTCCACCAGTTGGAGACCTGATTTCAGCGGCGAAGGCAAACTAAGTTGTGCATGTGTATCAGCCCCATAATTTACAGTAAAACGACATGGAACTCTATGAGCTTGAGCTTTCATGGTGCTGGGAAACCTCTCAGAGTGTCCTAGAATCTGTGGGCACATGGCTTTTACTAATCAATCCTCCAGTTAGTGGCAAAGAGACCTGGGGCTAGGGTAATATGTGTCAGATGTCTGTCCCAAAACTTGTAGAGGGAGGAAACTGACCTTCACACTGCCCCTTCCCAACACCCCTGGCTGCTTTGCTTCATTTACATTTATAGAAATCAGAGACTCCATGCTAACAAGCTTGACCTGGAAAAGATGAATTTCCCAGAAGTGTCTGGGAGGGGAGGAAGCTGTCATCTGGGTAACTTCCTGGCTCCCTTCAAAGTCTCTTCTTCACCAGCATCATATGCCCTTTCAAATGTTTCCGTATGCCTCTTTTCCTTAGCTAAGTAACCCTCCAGAACCACATCACACTCACAAACTCAACCCAATTTCCTAACTGAAATGACCAGAGTTGGGTAATTCAGGTCCAGAGAGTAAAATTCCAGACCGGGATTTTGTTTCAACCAACCAGATAAAAACTCTTTATGCTCAACTGGTTGGTTGAAACAAAATCAAGGTCTGGACTTTTACTCTCTAGACCTGAATTACCCAACTCTGGAAATGACTGACACACTTTGGCATCAGTAAATCCACACAATATATGAATTGAATATTAGTCGTGTGACCCTTATGTGGAGGTGCAACTCCAAAAGCAGATTCAATCTGGCACATAGAAATTCTGATGTAGAATAAAGTGATGACCAGGTCACAAGTCATACCAAAACATGAAGGGAATTTTGAACGGACTGACCCAGTCTGTAAACCAGTTCTACATCTCAGAAAAAAAGCTTGTTGCTTCAGGAGTATTTTGGAAATTGTTCCTGAAGCATGAAATCAATCACTCCCCCATGAAGCTGCACCATACACAATGTTTCCTTTGTTTCAGTCTGGACCAACCTGCTTCCAATTGTAGAAACATGCACTGGGTCCAAGAGCATTTCCACACTTGTCACCATTGGATTTCTATGATTTGAATGGTGTGTCATTTCAAGAGGACTTCACCCGATGGCAATTCCAGCTGTGTACTTTATACATTTGAGAAGAATGCAAGGCATCTTTAAAGAGTGCTAAAATAAACAAACCTTTGACAGCGTATCTAATAGACAGTAGTTTCCATATAAAATGAAAAATGAGTTAAAGATTTCAGTCACACGTTGAATTTTGCTCTTCTTGTTCTTCCAATTGGTGTGAGGACCCTGGTACCACCTGTGTGCTGCAGAAATGCTTGTTTTAGCTGCAGATGAAGCCAAACAAGCTAGAGGCGTTGTTCAGAATCCCTATTATAGGTAGCAATGCGCTAATCCTCCACTTTTCTTGATCAGCCTGCCCCTGGATTGGGTGCACAAGGACAGTATATGGATGTGCTAGTCAGTTGACGGTGGGAACCTGGCTCTGATGCAGACTGTACTCCTTAGCCTTCAGCCGCAGGCTGGCGATGCTGCTCGCCATGTCGACTCCCTGTCTGCCTGTGGGTGAGTCTGAGGAGCTGCAGGCAGAGGCTGAGCTGAGAGAGAAGAACACGGCAGAGTCTTGGGATCCGACAAAGCGGGTCATTTATTCCCGAACCAGCATCTGCTCATATAAATTCCTTCTTCTGTTCCCACAAACTACAAAGAATATTTAGCTGTCACCCCAATGAGAAAAGAGGCTATGACACAGTTGTTTACTTGGGGTAAAATTAAAATGGCACTGGCTCTTATTGTCACTTAAAGATTAAACTTGTCTGGATGGACTCAATTAACTTGTAAACAGGCATCCAGATTAATGTAATTTGGAGAATATAAATTGTTATGTATCTGTTTTCTGCCACATGAAAAACTAAGATTTTTTTTTCCACTTTTATACCAATGCTTTCCCAAAAGACCAACCGCAACTTGTTACATCTTTTTAGGGGTTGCATGCACATCGCTAAGTTGCTCAGCTGCAGCAAACTAGGGATGCCTGTTACCTGTGGGGTGTGGCGGAGGGCCAGGACATGTAGTCTGACCCAAGGGGGGCAGGCTGTGGAGCTACTGGCTGCTCAATGACCACGTCCTGGTTGTAGGACTTGAGCAGGCTGCTGGAGCGGCTTGCCAGCACAGCCCTCTCGTTCCGTCGGAATTTCGCGCGTCTGTTTTGGAACCACACCTATGGAGCACAAGCAAGGGAGTGTGGCCAGGGAAAAATCCCCTCTTATTTATTATTTACTAATACCCTCTGACAACCATGACAAGCTAGCAACATCCAAGATGTAGAATTCGCCCTACTGTGTATCTCTATGTACAGGGTTCGATGGTACATTTATGTCATGGCTTTCGAATGTTATATGTTTGACTAAAACCCCCTGCATAGGAGTCTCGCACCTGGACTCGTGCCTCACTCAGGTTGACCCGGCGGGCAAGATCTTCCCGCACAAAGGCGTCGGGGTAGTGTGTGCGCTCGAAGACCCGCTCCAATGCCTGTAGCTGGCCACTGTTGAAGGTGGTCCGACTGCGCCTCTGCTTTTTCTTCCTCTTTGCTTGGTCTGGTCCAGACCCGTGACCATCAGCTAAACAGGGGAGAAGGTGAGGCTCAGAAGATGTTCAGTTGAAACCTTCAAAGTCCACATAAGAGTGATCATCTGTGTTTGAGTGTCATTCCAGTATTTTCATTTAGAAAGTCTAGTGATATCAAGTATATCACAGACCACAGCAACAGTAGCTCCAGGTCAGTCATAAGTAAATTTCCAACACAAAGATGTGTTCCAAGTTTACAGAAAGCACAGGTTTTAACGTTACATTAAAAAGTCATACAAAACATCTATTACAATAAAAACACTACTAAGAAACTAAGGATTTATCATTTCATGTTTACCCCAAAGAATTAATCCATCCATCCATCCATCCATCCATCCATCCATCCATCCATTCATTCATCCAAAGCAGTTACAGCATAAATAAATAAACATTAAACTAAATTCATGTAGAATATCTATGTGTCTTCTGTACCTTTGAGTGCGGCCTCAGGGAAGACACCCAGAAAATGTATTCTTATTATTTTATATAAAAGATTTCTTTTTCCACACCATCCATGAGCATGAACTCCTGTTGAAAGTTCTGGCATTTTGCAACGGAGGCTATAGTACTTTAAAAATCAGCTAAACATCTGTGCGGCATTAGCCCAGCATTTAATGACACAATTACAATTAATATTCTTTTCATATTGACTGTAGCCATAAAAAGGTTAAAGTCAGCTACCATTAAGAAAGCAACTCGCGTTGTTCGCTACTTTCCCTCATGTGGGCTACATATGCATCACACTCTGACTTCCAGGGAAGCTTGTGTGCCTGCTTTTGACAACTAAGGTGGAGAACCATCTAAAGTATGCTAGTTCTTGCCAAAACCCATTTGCACTTGTACGCTCTGAGTGGACTGTGAAGTCATGTCAGATGGGCGGTCAGAGGCCCATGGCTCGGTACTCCACTGAATTACTTCATGCCCTTGGCATGGTGCCCAGATCATACTGGTGAAATGCATGAAAGCAGACCTAATTACGCTTGGCACCCATCTAAAAGCTTTATGATGTGTGAATTTTGGATATGTCTTGACTATTGAAAAAATTACTCAAGCATCAAAATATTTGTCTCGAGGTTGGCAGGGCAATGGAAGGACCAGGGAGGTATTGGTCAGGGGAACTGGGGCATGGGTGGATATAAGACAACTAGGTTAGCTGTCTACAGTAACCTGAAAAGTTCATTTTCATTCATTCTTGTGTCAATCAAACGCTGCAATATTAAAAAATTACACATTATTATAAAAAATCTGTGACTGCAGTAATTATTAAGAGTGTGGGATTATGTCTGGTGCTCATGGAACACTCTGATAATTCTGAAGGAAGCAAAACAGGTTTTGACCAGTCCTAAATGTCAGAGAGCCTCAGATGACTAGTCACACAAGATTTCCATTTCAGAAATTCCATCCATCCATCTGTCCATCCATCCTGGTCAGAGTTGTAGGGCATTCCAGAAATTTTTTAATTAACTTAGACTGATCTAAATCATGTTTCATTATCAAAAGGAGATAGCATTCTTAAGATAGGAACACTACTACAGGTATGTAAATTATTTAGTACAATTGACTGTTAAATCCCAAGCAGTTTTAATGTCTCATTTGTATTGATTCACATGTTAGTTAATAAAGAACCTTTGAACAACTTACTTGAAATACATTATACCGGGAAAAAAACAGCTTTGATTGTACACCTCACATGAGATTTATTAAATATAGGGGAAGATGGTGGCGCAGAGGGCAGCGTTGTCGTTCAGCAACCAGAGAGTTGCTGGTTCGAGCCCTGCCCAATGACCCCATCAAAGTGTCCTTGAACCCCAAATTGCTCCCGGTGTGCAGGTTGGCGCCCTGCGTGGCAGCCTTCGCCACCGGTGTGTGAGTGGATGGGTGAATGTGAGGCATAAATTGTAAAGCGCTTTGAGTACTCGGAAGAGTAGAAAATCGCTATATAAATGCAGTCCATTTACCAAATATAAATATATCTTTTAATCATAGAGAATCCACAGTGCTGTTGCATTGTCCAGTTGTCTGAAAATCCACCACACATATGTCAAGTTTGACATTTACATCCTGTGGCATGTGATTTGTCAAGTGCAGTGTCACAAATTAAACTGAACAGTCTGGCCTCAATGGCGGGGATACTCAATTATTTTTCCCCAAGGTCCAAACTTCAGCAACCACACAAAGTCAAAGAGGGTGGAGGGGGTGTCTGGGCACGTGGTCCGCCATTTGAGTACTCCTGCTTTATGATGAGTACTCCTGCTTTATGATGAGTTCAAGGTTCCCTTACACAAACACCTATCAAAGTCTTTTCTGTCCTGATTGTCTTCCACGGAGAACCCCAGTAAAAGTCTTTGTCCTTACAGATACTTTTCAGGTCTCTTCCAAATATCCATTTAGTACAAAGAGAATATTCTGTTCCCTGATTTCCTCTACATTTTGAATGTCATTAACAAACAGCTGGGAAGCAGCCCAAATCTAACCACCAGATAGATTCTCTGCTCAAGTCCCATTGTGACGGGAATCACTGCAGAATTCCTGTTTTACCACAAGCTTTCACCATGCAGGTCTGGCCAGACTCAAACAGTCATTTGATCATGGGATGGCCCAGATTTTCCAAAGTTTGTCACATCCATCCATATTGCTTCTCCACTGAGCAGCGAGGGTTCATTTATAACAAGGTTTGTCAGTAGTAGTACAGATGCAGTTATTTTATAAACCGACCATGTGGAAACAAACTATTCATTTTCCTATTAAATGCTGTTATTTTATCTAACTGCTTAACTCTTTTGGGCTCAAATATCTATTCCATGTTGGACTTGTGGACTTGCTGACACAATGATTTCTGTAAAAATCTAAGTTGTGCCTTGTTAACAGCGGCAGCTGGACTCTCAGAGAAGTCTGATGAATTTCATTAGTACTGTACTTAAATGTGAGTGTATGGAGAACCTTCCAGCACCTCCACTAGATTGTTGGCATGTGGGGGTTCCACAGGGTGGAACAACATCAACTGTGGAGATGACAGGGAGTGAACAGCACATGGGCCAATGTCAATTGACATGGTCAATCAGCTTTTCACCCAAGTGTGGTTAATTAAAAAGCTCAACAGGGAAGAAAACCAACACCCCCCTCCTGAGTGAAATATTCTATGCAAGGCAGGTGTTCACAAACAAATAATTTCATTTATTCTGTCTAATTCACATCCATCGCCTATACCCACTTGTAGAGTATGTAGAGTATGGGTTGTAGGTAGGGTCATGGGGATCTGGAGCCTATTCCAGAAGGTATAATTTAACACAATTATGATGATAAGGGAAACACCTTTACACCTTTCTGCACTAGGGCTGCCCCCAAATAGTCGACTAAACGTTAGTCGATATGAAAAGGGCTTGGTCGAATACATTTTCATTAGTTGGTTAGTCGGCAAAAAAATCACGTGAAATTACGTAATCAGGGGTTGCACAGTCAGTGTATGACATCAAAGCAACGAGAGATCAACGCGATCTCATGCCTCGCGGTATACCAAAGCGCACTTGTGGGAGAGGTGTCTGGCTGATGCTAATAA
>JABFDZ020000044.1:20233893-20244486 GCA_019775955.2 Pollimyrus isidori | reverse complement strand
ATCCGCTATTTATCTTCCAGGTGATCGCCTATTTCCGGGTCCTAGTGGCGATCACCTGACCGGCGTGCGTGACAGTATATGCTTTTGGTAAATACATCACATAGCCTAAGTATCAATGTGATTTATGTATAACAAATCAAAAGGGGTAATTATTTTGTCTGGGGTGGTACATTGCACTACTTAAATTTGATTACAGTCCAATCAGAGATCATTAGGCAAGAATGCCGTGATAGAGTGCCAAAAGCAACAACTGGACCAACAACCGCAACAACTATTGATGGCTTCCGATGCCAACAATACCGATGTCAACTGTTCAGATCTTTTCATTTTTTTGTGATGTTTTGTGGGTTGGCTACAGTGTATGCTGTACAAAGTATTTCATTAACGTTTTAAGCAGCTCACTCTAATATATTTTACAACTTTAAATTGTTTACCGGTACTTGAACTACAGATTACAGTATAAAATTATGGCTGTATTAAGAATAACAGGCAATCATTTCAGAGTAACATAGTTAAAATTTATGAATGAATAAGGAATCTAGAGGTAGTGGCTCCTGCATTTCAGTGGTTACATGCTATGATATTCAGAATGAGACTGCAAGGTCCCGTGTAACAACACTGATCCATCTGCCTTTGGGCCAAGATGAATAACTCTGGACCAATTTGTAAAGGCAATACCATATGGCTAATGGGGGAAAAGTACTATGTTTTAAGTGTAGATAACACACTAAAGAAAAAAAGAGTAGTGTTACTTCATGAGCACAAGGTAAAACAGATGACAGGAGGTCGTCTAGCTGGGCGAGTGATGTCAGATGTGTGGTGCAAAGTCTGCATTGGGGAGAAAGGTATACTTTAGGATCATTTCTGGTGTTTACCGCTGACTGCATTCCAGAAAGAAAAACCAGTGTCCCTTGTGAGAGGTGCAGTTTATATAAAAAAGGTGTCAACCACCATGAGTGCTCAATCTCTGTGTTTGTAGCTGGATCTTTGTTTGTTTGCTTATGCCAGATCCACTGATACATTTTATTGTCTCCCAGTTCTGTCTGTGTTCACTTAGGATCTCACTGCAGTCTACTTAGACCTTAGGCCAAATATATGGGGCTCAATAAAGGTATCAACTGGCACAGCAAGTGAAGTTTTAAAAGCTTCAATTTTAATGGGGACAGGATAGAGAGAAGCGGTAGAAAAGGAGAGAGAATGTGTGTTTGTCTTATTAGTCATGATAGTTCCAACAGATGAAGAAGTCAACTCAAATGCAATGATTAATTGTGGAAACCCACACTGTACCTATGCATGTCTGTTAGAAACTTATCTCTGGAGTTTTGGAGAAATAAACTTCTCAAGGTTCAGTGTTCTTTTATTCTAATGTGTATGTAATACAGTAAAATTCTTATTTGCATACTTCTTACAGACCATGGTGACATTGCGGGTACTTGTGGGTTAGTTGTTTAAATCCCACAGCTGACACAGTAATCACATGACTACCGGGCCTTTGCACAAGGCCCATAAAATGCAAGGGCTCCAGAGATGTGGGATGTCGGCTAGCCCTGCTATCTGACCACAAGTTTTCCTCACTGGACAAAAGCATTTGCTAAACTAATGTAAATAGAACATGTACAGCAGGTGACAAGTAATAAAAGCAACAAGAACAGAAAACACTCCAAACAGACATATAAAATATGAGACATTTGACTGTAGTAGGATTGGTCATGCAATTACTGTACCTTCTGTAAAACTATATAAAACTTTCAATACTTTTCTATAGCTAAACTCCTAGGTCATACTGAATTGTTATAAAAAGTTAGAAAAGTCGAAGCCAGTCAAAGTAGTGCAGAAATCAAATGTATTAATATACTATAATACAATATATACAGTTGCCGTTAAAATTTAGCCAATACAGCACACAGAAATGCACATTTACCAATTTGAAATCTAATTTCGATCCTGTAATTATAATGCAGTTATTCCTGCATGACTCCAAAACGATTTGTCGCCATCCCTTGGAAAAACAAGAGCAACACATGTACCGTAGTTTCCGCACTATAAGGCGCACCTTCAATGAATTGCCCATTTTAAAACTTTTTTCATATATAAGGCGCATTGCATTATAAGGCGCATAGAACAGAAGCTACAGTAGTGGCTGGGGTTGCGTTATGCATACAGTAGACGGAGCTGCGCTAATGGAAATGTCAACAAAACAGTGAGATAAGTCAGTCAAACTTTATTAATAGAATACAAACCAACGTTCGGACAACTCCGTTCACTCCCAAAATGAATAAACAGCTGTTTTATTATTTTTCCCGAGGTAATGTCAGTGACGTAGTATTTTCGCGACACAGTTTATCTTTTAACAACAGCAGGGTATAACAGTTAGTGCAACATTTTTATCACGTAGTGGAGGGAAACTTTTCCTCGATTCAGTAAACACATAAAAGAAACCGAGTCTGATACCGTTACGGTAAATCAAACGTTAATGCAATCACAATATAACAATAACTCAACGTTGTTCAAACGTTAATGTCCATATTCACAATATCATATGACCAACCTTGTTCAGCTGTAAACACACAAAAGAAACACGTAAATTTTACTTTATTAGTTCATTCCTCATCAACGAATCCCTCTTCTTCAGTGTCCGAACTGAACAGTTGGGCGAAAACGGCATCCAACATGCCTGGCTCCGTCTCGTCACAAATGGAAACGAAAAGGCGCACTTTGCGCAGTCATATATCCCAGTATGCACCGCGCGCTACTTCTTCTATGGGAGAAAATAGAGTCGGCGGCTGCTTCCCGTAGTTGCGAGACCGGTTGCGGCTCAATATTGATTCATATATAAAGTGCACCGGATTATAAGGCGCACTGTCGGCTTTTGAGAAAATTGAAGGCTTTTAGGTGCGCCTTATAGTGCAGAATATTTTTAATTTGTGTAAATTTTCTCAGTTGGTCAATGCTTCCTTCATGTAATTTAGTTTTTCTGTCAGCTAGGCTTATCATTCCACAGTATTTGTGAATTTGTGTCTCCCTGGAATAAATGTTTTATTGTTTAACTATCGTTTCCACTC
Source organism: Pollimyrus isidori (assembly GCA_019775955.2). Taxonomy (NCBI): domain Eukaryota; kingdom Metazoa; phylum Chordata; class Actinopteri; order Osteoglossiformes; family Mormyridae; genus Pollimyrus; species Pollimyrus isidori. Next base: position 20,241,424 of record JABFDZ020000044.1, on the reverse strand, counting down.
ATCATTGATTTTTTTCAATCATTTTACATGGTTAGTGTGAGTGGGGGCACCCTGGATTGGATGGTGCTTATTTTTTCTGGAAGCAATTGAGCTTATTTAAGTCCTGTCCTCTCCTGGGACTTCAAACAACAACTTTCAGTTAAGAAATTGTATTTTTAAAAGTCATGCTACCTTTTTTGGCATTTATGTAAAAGCATATCAGATAGAAGACCGCTCAACATCAACTGTAACTTTGCTAACAACTTTCAGTGAATTACTTCCTGTGCAAGAGTCTGGGTTCATTTATAACGTAGGTGCTTATTGAATTAACATCTGTATGTGCAAATGTTTAACATGGCAAATAAAATATATGCAATTTGTAAATAATTATTAAAATGAAAACAGACAAATGTAATAAATATTTATTTAATATCAGCAAACCGCGTATCAGTGACATCATAACATGATAATACCAATACTACTAATAATAACAATAATTCAGCTTTGTCTGAGGCCACATCTTGAACAAGGACATTTACAATTTGTGAAAACTATGGCAATCTGCTACATTTTAAGACACTTGGTGTTTTTTAATATAACAAAGTAAAACAGTACATACAAATTTAGATACAAAACCACAGTAAAAAGTTTCAGAAGAAAACCACATGAATTCATTTTAATTGTTATGTTCAGTGATTCCATGTAACGCCATCATTTTTTCAGACTTACAAATTTTTTCAGGAGAGATAAGGAAATCTCAAAGAACAGAGGAAAATGTGTGACAAATTTGTAAATTTCCACAAGTGGGAGTCATTATACAGTGCTTTTATTTCTCCAGGTGAGGTGTTCCTGAATGTATCGCTAACAAGCTGCAGTAGAGTAAGGCATCTCACATGCTTTTTGTCAAGAGCACGTATTACATTAATAAGCCAATCATGTACTGCTTATGGTATTGCATTAAACCCCACCCTATTTATCATTTTTAATACTCTGTGTGGCTAATGCCTTATTCAGGTTTCACCTGACTGAATGCAACTGTATCACACGGCCATTCGGAGTTAGAGATTTACATATTTATGGTCCCATTACTGATCTTTAAAAAAAAAATTAATCATGCATTAGTGAACTTTATGAGCTACAGTTAAAATTCTGTTTGGGACCAGAGATTAATCAGGACCAGCCTGGTCTTAAAGATTATTCTGCTCTTTGAAAACTACTCCTAATATTTTTATGGATGTTAAAAGAAATGAGTGCAGAACAAATTATATCTTAATATCAAGAAATTCAGTAGCATATAAGTGCCATGCATACAAGTATTTTCAGTATGAAACACAATAACAGAAACGCAAAATAAACTCGCTTTCAGTTTTGGTTTATCCAATCTACATCATTTAATTTCTTTTATCCTACACATGGTTTATAAATCAATAATCTTAAGGACTTTAAAACACAGGCAACACGTATCTAGTATTAAAGATATGATTAAAATCAAATTTTATGTCTATTCTACAGTGCAATTTATGTTAAATTTAGTGTATCTATCGGTCAGTATCAGAAATGCCCGATCCTCCATAAAGGGGGCATTAGTGTCATGTACAGGTCTGTCCACAGCCTATATCGATGACACCTGGACTGAATACATTTAAAGATGGAGGCCAAAGACCAGGGGCATTTCTACCTGTTGAAAAGATCAGGGGCTGAGTCAAGCTTCTTTTATTTGAAGGAAGATTGGCATCTGGGCCAAAATACTTGGAGCAATAGCCCATGGCACAGACACAGGTGGAGCTGCTATTGTGCACTATAAATTTTATTAGGCTTGCATTTTTTCCATTGAATCTGATTCTATTTCAGTCAACGAAACCAAGTTAAAGCACATGTTGCAGGTTAACCAACAGAAACCTAATAAACAAATTTGAAAGATGGGGTAGAAAGACTCACAAACCATTGTTTCACTCCATGGTTTCATATTCACTGAGGATTCATACACATCAGTGTTTCCAAATCCGGTCCTTGGGGACCTGTAGCTGGTCCATGTTTTTGCTCACTCTGAGCTCCCCGCCAGACAATCCATGTTTTTGCTCCCTCTGAGCTCCCTGCCTCACAGTCCACATTTTTGCCCCCTCAGAGAAGGGAGGGAACAAACACACGGACTGATTGTGGGCCCCAAGCCATAGCAAGCCAGACCTCAAAGATTGTGGCTCACTCCTGCCCTGAGCTGGATGCGACCAACATTTAATTTCTATTTAGTCTTAATAAGACAGCTATAAGCGTAACAACCCCCTGCAATACTTCTAAATAAAACCTTGCTGTCTTCACAGTTCACAGTTTTTGCTTCCTCTCAGATACTGGCAGCAAAAAAGTATTGTTTAGGGTCCCCAAGGACTGGGTTGAGAAGCTGTTTCCAGACCAGTGTGGACCAAAGTGCCAAACAGGTAAACTTTCCTGGAGAAGTAAGGCTTTGTCACAGTCATTTCAAGAGAAACTAACTCAATAGGGAAATACACAGCTCTATACCAAATAAACACAAACGTTACAAAGCACAGAAGCCCCCTGATGTCCTCTAGTGGTCATTTGAGGAAGTGGCAGACAAACTGGCATGACATTAGCATAGGCCTGGTGGGAAACAGTTTTCTCTAGACTCAATTCATTTACCAGTTTAAATTGGCCGTTATATTATTTTAGATAGATAAGATAAATATTTATTGTCATTGTCACTTGACAATGAAACTAAAATTAGCTTCAAGATTGAGTCCCTATTGGCTTTTAATATGTTTAATATGTTTTTTGTAGTTAGTATTTTGAATATAATAAAAATAACATTTTATCATTCATCTGCTTAACCTGTACAGGGCTGTAGTATAATGTTTATGTAAAATAAAGTTTAAATTATATTTTAGTGCATGGCATGAATATGCTTCTGAAATCAAAATGAACAGTGTGACACAAAGTCTGGACCAGCATGGCACCTTAAACCATGGCGACCTGTGCGTGTGATTCTCTTGGGAAAAAGATGTCACCAGGTGTAAAAACACAAGATCAGAGGTCAAAGAAAGAACAATCTATACTACTGCGGTCGCAGGGTTCAGCAGGCTAAGTACTTACTCACCACTGTAAAGCACTATATTCCCTGACCAAAAACAAGAACAGCAACAGCACAGTCAAGGTTGAACCACCCAGTGACATTGCTAATGCAATGGTACCTCAGTTCTCGAACTTAATCCGTTCTGGACTCCGGATCGAATCCTAAAAAGTTCTGATCAAATTTTTCCCATAATAAATAATGGAAAACCAATTCATTGGTTCCCGGCTTTCAAAATTACACCTAAAAAATGAAGAGTTTAGTTACACGCATGACGTTTGTATCCCAGGCAGTTCCAATGCATAATCTGCTATTTCTCTTGGATATCACGTAAAACCGTAAGAACTGGTTTTCAGTTAATTTACTGGGTAAAATAAAGTTTAAATAAACAAACTGCATTTATATAGTGCTTTTTACTACTCTTACAAATACCAAAGCACATTACAATTTATGCCTCACATTCATCCATTCACACCGCACATCTACACACTTGTGGCAGAGGACGCAATGCAAGGCTCCAACCAGCTCACCGGGAGCAATTTGAGGTTCAGTGCCCTGCTCAAGGACACTTCGATGGAGTCACAAGAACCCAGGGCTCAAACCTGCAACCCTCTGGTTGCCAAACAGTAGCACTACCTCACGCACCACCATTGCCCCAAAGCTGTAATAGTACACGTAACTTAGTGTTTTATTTATTGTTAGTTACTGTAATGTTGCACTGCTTTATTTGGTTACTCGTCCAGTCTGTGAAGAAGGCATTCAAGTAAGAACTGCATTGTAGTATGATTTTACTTTAATTTATTTTAGGTCAATACAGTTTATATAAGGTCAGCATTCATGGTTCGACTTCTGATATTCAGATCGAGTTCTAGGTCAAACTGGATTGACTTTCAAAAAATTCAAGTTCTAGTGAGTTCGAGAACTGAGGTACCACTGTACTTTGTTAAAGGATAAACTGAACAAGGAGGTACAATGGATTCATATAAAAACAAAGAAACATTCTGTGGATTGTCTTCATTTTAAGTCCAGGACATCTTCCTCGGGGGAGGGAGAGATAGTGAAAAGGATGCTGAGTGGCGGGGGATCGTCTTGTGTCTCCCCAGTTGGCTCTAGGTTTAGCTCTGGGCTTGATGTGCTGTGTAGCTGGACATCCATCCCCACAGCTGATGGCGATTCTGCCCTGTAGAGGCATGAATGGTTCAGAGTCACAGAGTATGGCCCAGTGCCCTGCTCTCAGTCTGTCTGCTATGAGAGATGCAGCAGCTTATTTATGGTCATTAATCAATGAGGTTTAATTTATTACAAGCTACGTGACTTGTGATGGGTATGCAATTTGAATACTTATTTGACTGTCAAGTTGTTGAGCAGTAAGAATAATAAAGTGTCTTACAGAGCATGTGGAGTGGTAAGAATTTCCACTCCTCGCTCATGAGGCTGTTGGCTGCACCCGCTTCTCTGCGCAAAATCGCACTACGCTGCTCCGCTCAACACCGCTCCTCGCTCCACTAAAAGTTCCCCCCCACTCCAGTCAAATTGCTTCACGCTCGCTCCAATTTAAAAGAGTGACAAGTAATCTGCATGCCTAAGAAATGTCACCTAAACCAAAGCCTTATATCATATATATATAGGCTTAAAAATAAAGGAATCAGTGGGCTTAATAGCCTAAAGAATATACAGGCTAAGCATCCACGTTTTAAATTCCTCAATTTTTTTTTTATGTTGATGCTAGGCCTTTTTGGCCTGTGGGACTCCGGAAGCAGCTGATGAGTACCAGCGAGCCAACTGGATGGCCTTCTTTATGGTAGGGATGGTGCGGTGCTGACCTCAGCTCAGGATGTTGCGGGCTGGTGGAAGGAATACTTTGAAGACCTCCTCAATCCCACTGACACGTCTTCCAATGAGGAAGCAGAGTCTGGGGACTTGGGGGTGGACTCGCCTATCTCTGGGGCGGAGGTCACTGAGGTGGTTAAAAAACTCCTCGGTGGCCAGGCCCCAGGGGTGGATGAGATCCGCCCGGAGTTCCTGAAGGCCCTGGATGTTGCAGGGCTGTCTTGGTTGACATGCATCTACGGCATCACGTGGACATTAGGGGGCAGTGCCTCTGTATTTGAAGACCGGGGTGGTGGTCCCTCTCTTCAAGAAGGCATTCAACCACGTCCATCGGGGAGTCCTGTGGGAGGTGCTCTGGGAGTATTGGGTACCGGGCAGCCTTATAAGGGCTGTTCAGTCTCTGTACAACTGGCGTCAGAACTTGGTCCGCATTGCCGGCAGTAAGTCGGACTTGTTCCCAGTGAGGGTTGGACTCTGCCAGGGCTGCCCTTTATCACTGATTCTGTTCATGGACAGAATTTCTAGGTGCAGCCATGGCATTGAGGGTGTCCGGTCTGGTGACCTGGATTAGATCGCTGCTTTTTGCAGATGATGTGGTTCTATTGGCCTCATCTGACCGTGACCTTCGGCTCTCGCTAGGACAGTTCGCAGCGGAGTGTGAAGCAGCTGGGATGAGAATCAGCACCTCCAAATCCGAGACCATAGTCCTTAGTTGGAAAAGGGTGTGCTCTCTCTGGGTCGGGGATGGGGTCCTCCACCAAGTGGAGGAGTTTAAGTATCTTGGGGTCTTCTTCACGAGAAAGGGAAGAATGGAGGTAGAGATCAACAGGCAGATCAGTGCGACGTCAGCAGTGATGCGGACTTTGCATCGGTCTGTCATGGTGAAGAAGAAGCTGAGCGAAAAAGCAAAGCTCTCGATTTACCAGTCAATCTACGTTGCTACCCTCACTTATGGTCACGAGCTGTGGGTAGTGACCGAAAGAACAAGATCGTGAGTACAAGAGGCCGAAATGGGTTTTCTCCACATGGTGGCTGGGTTCTCCCTTAGGGATAGGGTGAAGAGCTCGGACATTCGGGAGGGACTCAGAGTAGAGCCGCTGCTCCTCCGCATCGAGAGGAGCCAGATGAGGTGGCTCGGGCATCTGCTTAGGATACTTCCTGGACACATGCCTGGTGAAGTGTTTCGAGCATATCCCACTGGGAGGAGGCCCCGGGGAAGACCCAGGACACACTGGAGGGACTATGTCTCTCGGCTGGCCTGGGAACGCCTTGGGATTCCCCCAGAGACGCTGGAAGAAGTAGCTCACGTTTTGCTCTTGCCCTGGCTTCAGCATGTTTGCGTAACACACTCTCATGTTTCTGAGAAAAGTGATTCCAAAGTGAATCTTTACTCACCGAAACAGTTACACCAAATTGTTGTTCTTGCTCTACATTATTGTCATCCATATGTTTCATAGGAATAGTACACTTGTATGATCTATCAGTTTTCTTTGTGAAATACTTTGCGAATTCCACCTCGGCCAATTTGTCTTACAGTCTTGATAATTGTACAGATGAATTCTGGGTAAATTTGGGCACACATCAGAATCGTAGAGTGAGCGGTATCAGAGCGGAATTGGAGTGAGACAGAGCGACCGCTCCAGTCTTAATTAAAAAACCACTCTGCGCTCTGACCAAGTTCCACCTGCTCCGCTCCTCGCTCTGCTCCACTCACATGCTCTGGTATCTTAATACCGATAACTTGATCATTCACAAAATGATCTCATTGACCAAAGATGGAATATAACAAAGAGCAGAACATAATTCTCCGTCTCCATATTTGGACCCTAGGGGGCAGTCTTACCTCTTTAAGCTGCTGGATGGTTTCATGCCTGTGGGTGAATCGTCCTCCACTGGCTTCTTGATCACATGCTTGGGTTTCACAGGGGCCTCTGGCTTAACACTTGGTTCGTCTGTAAGGCCTGGACATGAACAAAAGGTGATCTGAAGTAGAAGGTCTGATTCAGTATGTAACTGGTACAGTATAGATGCAAGATCGGTGACAAATATATGTTCAAATACTACCCGCAAGACTCAACCCTAAAAGCCTGTAGGGTTCATGATTACAAAACCAGGAAAAAGTATAAAATGACAATTCATGTATTATAAGTGACTCACCCAGGAGCTCCTTGCGTGTCCTGCTGGCTATCTCTTTGATCTCCATGCGAGAGCAGGAGAGTGAGTGCTGGACGGGAAGGTGAGTTGAGACCGCCACCATACTTGAGGTTGATGTGGTCACCACCTTGTGCTGAAGAGGTGACTTGAGCGGTCTTTCGATGCTGCGTCCCACAAGGTTACTGAGGGGGATCTTGAAGATGTGTTTAGATGGTGTCTCACCTATAAGAGGAATAGGGTTGCAATGGAAAGCCATATTTGTCCGTATCGATATTCACAGATAACTTATACACTAAAATTGTATTTCATCCTAAAAACTCTGATGATCTAATTATGTACTGCATGTAACTGGTATAATTTAATTTCCACTTGGAAAGTACACCTGAAATGTAAATTACAATATATACACTGTGTGCACAATTATTAGGCAAGTTGTATTTTTGAGGATAAATTTTGTTATTGTACAACTACAGTGCTCTTGGTCAATCC
>JABFDZ020000044.1:20206536-20217897 GCA_019775955.2 Pollimyrus isidori | reverse complement strand
TGGAGCAATCACATCAGAGGCATCATGAAAAGTGGGTGGAGCAATCACATCAGAGGCATCATGAAAAGTGGGTGGAGCAATCACATCAGAGGCATCATGAAAAGTGGGTGGAGTGAAAAGAAAAAGAATTTCACCTCATTCTTCAGGGAAATCTAAGTAATGTGTTCCGAGAATGAAACACATTAATCATTAACAAAGGAGTGACAACTGAAAGACAATAAGGGACAGCAGCTGCCGTAATCACCTGTGATCCTCTAAGACCAAGAATAAACCCACCAAACCTAAGACACTGAAATAGAAGGGACAATTCAGATGCAATGAAACAAAGCCTTAGACTAATACTCTCTTTCTCTGTTTGATTTCTAGCTCCTTTTCAAGTTTCATTTTCCCCTCCTTCCCAAAAGCCAGATCCATATCACCCCCCAGGGTACTCACTGATTTCCTCCATAAGATGGCCCGGTACTGAGGTACCTGTTGACTGTTCTGGTCAGACAGGACCACAGACAGGAAAAATGGGTTCTTCTCAGTGTCCGTGCCCACATAGTTCTGATGGACTAAAAAAAAAAAAACACGCACACACAAACTATCAATAAATGCAGTAGAATATTTAGTTACTTAATGTAATATCTTAGTTTTTGAAAAGAAACCATTTCTATCTTCAAATACATTTTTTTGCAAAGATCAGGTCTGCTTTCCAAAGATCAGCTCAGTGTGCTCCCTGCGGAGATATAGAAGTCAAATTATCAGGCCCACCTTTTCCTAGGAAGTATTTGAAGAACCACCTGGTATGGTACTCTGGGTTCTCCAGATGGACATCTGTCCTTCTCCATGTTCCAGGGGTATAGTTTGTATTCTAGATCACCAATAAAAAGAAGAATATTTTTCTAAAAAGAAAACAGCAAAGGCTGTTTGTATTTTGTATTTTTCCTCTGCTTTTTGTACATTTCTGTTTCTTCGTACTTGCACATATGTACATTTATTCACATCAGTTCTTTTCTTAATTCATTTAATCCTTTATTTCTATATGTAGGTACTGCACCCTCTTTCCTATGGATATTCCTGTTTTTGCTGTCTGAATGTGAGCTGCTGTAACTTCCTAATTTCCTTACAGAGATCTGTAAACCCCCCCCCCCCCCCTCCCCCATCACCATTATTAAGGCACCCAAATAGACGCCCGTTGTTTGTTTCATTTCAGTTCGGAATGCAAAATTAAAACTGCATTGCTTTTGTCATCCACGTGATTAAACTTCAGTGTTTTTAATTACAAGATTGTATGACTAAGCCAATGTTAAATAAGGCCTTAACAAAAAGTAGTGGTGTAAATGAATAAATACAGACAGTAGAGTTTAAAGAGGTTTTTCACCTGAAGCTCAGGGGTGTATAGCCCTGACACGCCCACCTTGCAGATCTCTGCTTTCCTTCGCATCTATAGAGAGAGTTGGAGGCATGTTAAATGCAAAGAGGTAACATGTAGGGAGGGTGGAAAGCAGTAGCACCAGTGCATGCAAATATATAGCTGCATTTCAGGTTTTTGTTCAGTTTGTGGCCCAGTGCTGGTTTGCATACCATCCATTCTTAGAAAGGTCAGTAAATATAGGGAGAAAATAATAACAATAATAAATACATAAAAAAAGAAACAGAACATGGCTGGTGGCAGTAGAGGTATAAATAAAGCAGCGCCCAGATACAACTAACTAGTAGAGGTGCTGGGCAGTGTGATGGTATTTATTTTTGACATGTTTGGAGGCTAATTAACCATTTTTTAAAATTGTGTTTAAATGTGTGGTATGTTTTTATGTCTCTGATGTGGGATGGTTTCATGTTCCACTCAGGTGCAGCTCTAATGGAAAATGCAGATCGGCCAAAACTGCTTTTTCTCATCTGAATTATACAGTCACCTCTAATTGTACTTCTCGTAGATATACTTGTAGATGAACCTGATGTTAATGAGGTGCAAGGCTTATAATAGGATGCTATTTCAGGCTGAGCTAGCAAATCCTCAGTTTTTAACCAGCATCAGTGAGCTGAATGATTTTTTTCTTTACTCTTCCAAATATCGCCTACTGTACGCTTAGCCACTCTAAAATGATCTGCAACAACTATGCGTGATTTTCCTTTTCGTAACTGTGTAATGATATTGAGCTTCTTTTGGAGGAATATAACATTACGCTTCCTTTATGAAGCCATCGATTTTGCGCAGTTTTACGTGCAGCTGTGAATTCAGCTCCGCCCACAGCCTCGTCCTCTAGCTCACTCTCCATTCGATGTTCGCTCTGCCGCCACGTGCAGACTCCGCCCACAACTCTCTGTATGCAGCATTTGTCACTTCCGTCTTCCGAAGTCAAAAGCCAACCGTAAGACATCTTGGCAATTCTGCTCACTTATTAATTGTTGTTTTCTTTGATGTATGAGGTGTAGAATTTGTTGTTGTATTTTTGTTTTCTATGCCCTTAGGTAAGTTACTTTTGGGTTGCATTTGGAAGCTGAGTTTTGTGTATTGTTTTCACTCCTGAGTCCTTTTGCACCGGGTTTGTTTGTTCTGTGTCCGTGGCGTGTCAATAAAAATAAATAAATATATATTTTTTAAAGATACCCCTTTGTCCACGTGTGTTCCCTTGTTTATCGCACCATGTCCTTCCCTTACTCCACGTCCCCTTTTCCTTTCAGTCTTTTACGCCCCAACTCTAGACTGGAGCTCATAACAACAGCTGCAGGTTGTGTAAAATTAACTTGCACATGCGCTTGCCTAGAACTGCCCTGTAGAGGCAGATGCCCATATAAGGGAGGTTTGACTGTATATCTAAATTATACCAAGCTGTCAACAATTAAGACTATTCATGTCCCACTTAGGATTCTAAATATAAAGAAAATTGTATTTGTTTTAAGTGCCGCTACTAAATTAGGGCGCTAGTTATGACAAAATGCTGCTGGGGTGGATAGTGAAATCAAAGCAACAGTGTGTTTGTACATTAGACACGACTTAAAAGGCTCCAACGTGGGAATGAATTAATCAGTGATAAAACACTGTGGAGCCCTCGAGAATAACCTACACACTGAATTCACACCATAAGAAAATAAGAAATATACAAACGAGAGGAGCTTGTTTGGGGAGAACTTAAGTAATAGCTCAGAGTTCTTAAAATCTTATCTAGCTCTGATTTAAAGGAACCCAGGGTTTTAGCTTGCACTACACTAGCAGGAACACTATTCCATACTCTAACTACATGCTGTGTAAAGAAGTGTTTTCTCAAATTCAGTATGAAATGTTCTCCCGCTAATTTCCACCTATGAGTTCTAGTATTTAAGCTAATATTAAAGTAGCCATTTGGATGAACATCATCAAGACCTTTTACAATCTTATATACCTGGATCATGTACCCCCTTAATCTCCTTTGCGCAAGGTTGAACAGATTCAGCTCAGCTAACACCAGCTGGACTATCAAACATTTGCTCTCAGTGGAAAGAGTGGCTTAGCTGCTGTCTTAAAGATCATCTGCCGCTTATCTACAAAGCTCTTGCGGTATAAATGAAGCACATTTTGCTCAAATACAGCTAAGACCTTTTGGAGTTCTTAGCCACCAGCACAACACCCATAGATGTGGGTTGTCTATTCCTCCACAGAATTCTCTTCAAGCTCAAAGTTCAAGAACACCACTGGCAGGCTGCCTAATTGAAGAGGCTCCACCTTGAAAAGACGAGATGAGCTGCCATTACTCTGGGCTAGTGACACATTACACTTAAACACTAAAGGAGCCTACTCCCCAACCCAGGTCTCTTAATTCAATCTTTTCTATACATTTTCTGAATGTGCTGGCTTTTAAACTTCACATAAAGAAAAATAATGATTTAATGCAGACAGAGAATAATTTTTTAGTTTCTAAATTTTAAACGGCATGTAGACTTTGCTGTCTTCGTTCCACAACAAAGCTGCCAAATTCTTTACTCATACAGTAGCTCTGAACTTAATTCTGTCTAATTCTGTCTGTTTAATTCACTGTTCTTTTTAAGCTAAATGCTATGAACTCATCAAAGGAACAGTGGTTAAAAAAATCCATGTAGTCCAGCAAGAACAACTCATCCCAGCAGGAGCAAACTATTCCTAATTTACCAAGTGCTATCATGTGTCTGTTGTCTGAGAGTGTCTTGAATCGTGTGGGAAGGTGACTCATAAAGAGCTCAGCACATATTGAAAAACAAGCGGATTAATGCCAGGGGCGACTGCTGCTTTCACTGGCACTTTGATTCTCTGTTTGAGGGGGCAGGTAAGGAAGAGACAAAGATGCTTGATTATGATGTATGGCACGTGATTCTGTGAAAGAAGTGAGTTTGCAGTCCTATATTGGTTAAAGCTTTCAGTGCTGCACTTAATCATTCGGGAGCCAAACAACATCAAAGGTACACAATGACCCCTCCATGAAACCAAATTTATTTTATATAGTGCTTTGCCAATCAAGCCTTTTTTCATAATAGTGAAATATACTATACTATGATAATACGGTCATTCATAAACGGTCTCAACATACATTGTGTGTTATTCAGAAAAATGACGTTTTGTTATTATTCCTCCCAGGTGGAATATTCTTGCATTCATTGCAACAACCCTGATTTTTAGCCAAATAATTATATATCCACAAGTTCTCCAGCCTTGATATGTTAAGAAAACAGGACCCTTGTCCTGCCACAGAGGAACCGAAGCTTCTTACCCACTAACTAGTTTTACTTTGATATGTGGCACTGACCTCTTCGGAGGACCCATTCTCCACACGAAACCGACCTGCCCGTTGTATGGCTCCATCAGCATCACTGGTAATTAGCTGCAAAAAGGAAACCAGGAGTCAGATTTGAATCAGTTGTAGATCAATATACATGAAAAAATGGGTTTCAGCACCATACAATATTTCTGCTGGGTCCACTGATGTCTCCCCTTGTGTGTAACATTTCAACTTTAGCTTCTTACTGATGTTCCATACAAGCTGTTTAGCAAAATATTCCATTTTCATTAATTTAGTTTTTCATACATATACGTGCTGTGTTGTGTATATATATGTTATATAGTAGCATTACTCATTGATTTTTGTCAGTTTTTACTGACACCATTTTGAAGGAAGCACACATCACAGCGAAACCCTGACACCTGAATGTGTTGCTGGGAGTAGTCACCAGTCATGAGATCTGAACTAGGCAATGGCCTTTATGCTCTGTATGACCACGTGTGTGATGCCTGTGCAAAAACCATGTTCACAGAATCAAACCTGTGATAATAATGAATCACTTCTAAGCAAAGGGAATAACACATTGACTCTAGAAGAAAGGAGACGACCCTGCTTACAGGAATCCACACATCCATTCTGCACTTCTATCCATTTTGAAGGTGCTCAAAGCAGTCCTTTAGTCATGAACTTCTTACTCATGGCTTGTGTTGAGAGGAAGCCTTGAGTAACACACTGTCTTTGTGTTTTCCATTTGTCACAAGCCATAAAATCCCACCTCGGTATTATCTACTCTCCAGCTCCATACCTAGTCCTACATTAAAACAGCAGAACAGACACTGTTTCTGGCAGTGTTCTTATAACCTCCCTGTGCTGGTGTAACCTTGGAGCTATCCTTGAGTAACACACTGATTCTTTCTCTCTTCAGACATAAGGGCTGCTGTTCAGTTCTCTCAGTAAACTAGGAAAGGTGACCTTTACTTAGATTTAAGTAAACAGGCTGTCACCTGTTGCATTCCAACAACGTGTGATCCCCACAGAATCCTCATTTTACCCAAAGGCAAAGACAAAGTGGGTCTCTAAGGCACGATGGGTAAATCCCACTGAAGACATTTTTTTCCCAATTATCATGAAGCCCAAGTGATGCAGCTGCCCCACACTAGACCCTGTTCTTCGGAAGGATAACGACGTTCTGATATTCAGCAGGAATGATGGTGCGGTTGCATGAGGAGGTGTGGGGGGGAGTGAAAGGCACGCTGCTGCAACAGATGGTGGAATGGCAGAGCGAGAGGGGGAGGCTGCGATTGCAAAGCAGATTGCCCAGGCAGTTGCATGCTGGGACTGGAACACACCAAGGCTAGGAGAACACGTTTCTCACTCAAGAGGGGACAGGCAGTCTCTCCCTGGTCACAAAGGGCCAGAGCCCAGAATAGTGCATGATGCAAGACAGACTCATTCTGTCTTTCAAGGTGTTCATATGTGATTCACCAACCCCCTGCCCCTCAGAGAACTAGACTAATATCATAAAATATCTTACATGGCACTTTCAGGGAATCCTGGCTGACACTAAACTAAAATCCTGACTTACATTTACTTAGATGCTACTGTATTTAAATATACCATTATTTATCTCCAAAAAACACAAAGTTCATCCACATATAGAAGGTGGATATTCCAGAAAGAACAGGGATGACAAAGAACAAAGGCTTGAACAGGGGAAGAGAAAGCAAGAGAAGTAGACAGGGAGGAAAAAATGGCAAAACGTGCTGCCTACAGCAGCCAAAAGGCACAGCAGACAATGTGGTGGATTTACTGTTCTGGGAGCTGGCATGATCAGCAATGAGGCATCAACTTGGAGCACATGATGCAGGTCACAGGGAGCCATTTATCCGCACTCCATCGGTGCAGACCTGCACTGCCACACGAAAGACGGTGCTTATGACACGCCAATGCAGAAACATGCACTGACCAGTACTGCCTGGTGTTACTAACGAACCAGATCACCCATCTCCATCTGTCAGACGCTTTACATTTAATACAGGGGAGATGTCAATTCAAACTGACAGTCTAAAACTGGAATTCTGAAGAGATAAAAACAGAAACAACTATTTCTGGAGGCCAAGAAAGCAGATGAGGCACTGTTGGATGACTGCAATGAGTGTGGAGGTTTGCATTTATTACTTAACAATTGCATTCTGTAAGTAGCATTGCTTACAGTAATAGCTAAAAAGAAACATCTACTGTTACTGTCTGATTAGCTTTCTTTGTACAGCACAGTGTATCTGCTGGAAAGCCTACATAAACAACCATGGCGTGCTGCTGGTCAGAAGAGCTTTGAAAGCATAAGGCGTGCATGATGTAAAATTTTGGCAAGGTTTCCCTTTGCTTAGCTATACACAAGGTATTTATTATTAGGGGCCCAAGCGTGCAGTGCTGAAACTCTGTTGTATTTGCTAACTATTTTAGGGGTCCAGGCATGGAGTGCTGAAACTCTGTTGTATTTGCTAGTATTTTAGGGGTCTAAACATGCAGTGCTGAAACTCTGTTGTATTTGCTAGTATTTTAGGAGTCCAAGCATGCAGTGCTGAAATTCTGTTAGATTTGCTAGTATTTCAGGGGTCCAAGCATGCAGTGCTGAAACTCTGTTGTATTTGCTAGTATTTCAGGGGTCCAAGCATGCAGTGCTGAAACTCTGTTGTATTTGCTAGAATTTTAGGTGGAGTGGTGCAGTATTCCCTCCACTACTCAGGCAAGCAAAATCATACAGATCAACCCAATATCGGCACTATAGTGTTTAATGTTTAGACCTATATCTTCAGAACCATAAGCCATAGAAACTAAACTCTTTTTTTCCCAGACATTCCCTGGCTCATCCCAAAAAATACAGCAATGAAACTATGAAGCTCACCCTACTTAGATTGCTTGCTAATTTCCATAATGTGAAAAATTTGCTTTTTCGAACTCATCCTAGACTGTTCATCTGATTCACACAAAATCTGAAGTGCAGCATCTTGAGACCATGTAGATGAAAACTAGGATTTTAATCAGGCAAGCTGTTCAGATGGTACAAACCGATTAATTTCTTGGGCACGGCCTTTTTGCACATAATGACTGATTCCTCATCAACAGAACATAACATTCTCACCAAACTTGCCAAGTGTATTTGGTACGACATAATGAAGCTATTCCCCAAATTTTGTAAAGATCATCCAATAGGCATTACTATATAACTCAGAATAGCTTACAACTGAAAACCTTTGGACACAGAATATATGTCCCAAATAACAATTTAATAAAAGTTCATTAACTCATCAAACAGGGCTGACAATAGTTAATCAAATTTCAGTAGGATATAATTACACTTGTATATGACCAAGAATCATGAAATCCCATGTCATGGTGCACCATACCCTCTACTATTCAGGGCTTTAGGAAGACGCTGGTCAAATTTGGGCCATCCTGGACATTAATGCAAGATTAATTGATGAAATTAAAGGTCTCTTTCAGTGTTTGGAGTAAGTATTTGGAGTTAACACTTAAGCCTGGTTGTTAACACTGCTGTAATAGTGCTGTAATAGTATGTATACATGTATGTATAAACTTTGAAAGTGAAGTACCTTCAACTCAATAACCAGGTTTTCTGGTCATAAAGGAGGTATCAAGTGGAAAAGAACATGAGACCAGGGAAGGGGATTTATTTATAACCCAGTGGGAAGAAACAGCAGACACCCATTTCTTATTTGTTTAATAAATGTGTTCATAGTGCGCAGCCAGTAACGCCTATGAGTTTTTCTTCACTTTATATATCCTCATAGCCAAATATATATCAAAGTAATTTAAGTGTTGTTCTCCAGGGTAAAACAGAAGGTCCTGCAATTTTTCTGGTGGCTAGACATAAATAATATACAGATTCAACAGACAGCATTCCAGTAGGCCGTGTGTTAAGTTTATCCAGTTATCAGACATGCAGTAATATCAGGGGACTGTACTTTGGGACAATACATTTGCATATTTATTTAATAAAGAATTTGAACTGAGAACCTGTTCTCATTTACAATAACGGTGTGAGAAAGCTGGCAGAGAGTGTCACTGCAGACATTCAGCAGAAAAAGGAAGCTCCAGTGTGCTATTTGACAGGTATGGAAGTGTGTAAGAGCTGCCAACAGAAACATTTCTATGCTGTATATTAAAAATGCTGTGAGGAAATACAAAACAGAGCTGGTACACAGCCTCAGGAGTTCTTCACGCACAATGGGTCAGTGTCCTAAAGAAAAGCTACAGTTACAGAGAGTGATGTCATCCAGTGGTATTTAATACCCTCCACCTGCACTATAAACACTCTTTTCTCTCTTACCATCCATCCATCTTACAGCCACTTGCATTCCCAGTGCAGGGTCATGGAGACCTGGAGCCAACCCCAGGCAGCACAGGGAACACCCTGAATAGGATGTCAGTCATTCACAGGGCGCGCGCGCGCGCACACACACACACACACACACACACACACACACACACACACACACACCGTTTGGAAAAATTTGGAAAAGACACCGATTCTCACAAGTCTTTGGACTATGGGAGGAAATTGGAGTCCTGCAGGAAATCCACTCAATATAGGAAAATATAAAAACTCCACACCCATAGAGTGGGAATGATTATGCAAAATATATTATTACAAAATGTAACAAAAGAATAAATCGAATACTAAAGGGAGAAATAGAGAAACTGGGCTTTGAAGCTTGCCGTGGGTGGTATTATCATTTCTGTGACTCTGACTGCTCTAAATCATTTTCCATCAGACCAAACATGGCAGTAACTGACAGAGCATAATTCAAGAGTTTATTGTCAAATGAACAGGAAACAGTTAGTTACACTATACAAGGATAATCTTACTCTGTGTATCCTTCCAACCAATGATAAACACAAATTGAAAAAGCACAAATACAAATGAACATAACATAATAAAGACAAAATAAACAATAAGACAATACGTATTCACACTCAAGGTTTCAACCCTAACCCCAATCATAAACCTAACCCTTTTGGAGTGCTTGCATGTTCGGTGTTTGAATGATTATTGAACACTGAAGCAAAAGAAATATCTGGGTAACAGAATGATAACCAAATACTTTCCCAGATGTCTAAGACGCAGTGTCCGTTTAAAACCAGCACGCTGACACTTTGATGATTAGAGATAAAATCAGGCCTGATTATCTATCTGTTCATCCATCCATCAATGCATGCAGCCATGTTAATACTGCTTGTACTGGTGAAGGTCACATTAGGCCTGATTATGTATTCAAACAGCTGAGTATAAGCATTCATCCATTTCAGGAAGTATTCATTTGGTACCCTAAGTGCCCTTCCTACCTGCGCTGCAGTGATTGCTAACTGATTAGTGAAGTGACTTTGGGTCTATCAACCTCTCTGATGAAATTATGTTAGAGTAAAATCTGTAAAATATGTCTCACACCTGTAGGGTTGGGGGTTCGAATCTCACCCCCATTTTGTGTGTGTGGAATTTACACGTTCTGCCCATATCATGTAGCTTTCTTAAAGACAAGCAGATTGACTGACGTCTCTAAAGTTACCCGTTGTGACTCTTCTGATGGATTAGCATTCCTCTCAGAGTGAATCCCTGGACAGAGGGTGTTCTGCTCTGTTCTGTCTAGAATATGCTCCAGCTCACCCCTCCCCACCCTGCCTAGGATGCACGGATGTAAGAGTGATACCTGGAATAAACACAAAATTAAGAAAAACCTTGTATTTGTAAGACTGTGTACATAGTAGCACGGTTTATAGCGGGATCTAGTGTCACGCTGCAAGTTTGTGTTTAAGAGAGGCTTAACAGGATTAGCAGTATGTGTGTCACAGTAGTACCAGGGGCTGCTGCGGAGTAAGCACCAGCCTCCACAGGCACAAACGAGTCATGAATAAGTCATACGGAAATAAATCTGCTCTCTGCCGCGTGGGATCCCAACAGGGAAGATTCTGTGGCTCCAAGACAAATATGTGATGCAGGCTCTTTTTGCTGTGTATGTAGGATCCATGCTATATTTTACTCCAAAATGTAAATATGATGCTGAAAGAAGTTCTGAAAAATACTGATTATACTTAAAGAAAAGTTACACAAATTGATACTTTTGTCAATAGCACCACACACGTCATTTTGGCTGTTTAAAACTGGAACAAAGTTGGTATTTGAGATGGAACTCGGAGAAATGCTGATCTTCTACCAAGAAACATCAAATGTTCTAGGAGGGACACTCAGGTATAGTGAGACTCTTATCCTGAACATGAACCAGAGTCTTAAACATATCTGGATGCTTGCCCTTATGTTTTGCCCCTGAATCAATGGAAGGTAATATTGAATATCATCTGAACACAAATGGAAACAAATGTGGTTTTTATTCTGACTCAATTTCATTTATTTGAAAAGGCTTTAGCTTAAAAGACAAAGAGAATTTTAAGTTTTAACACAAAAGTTCCCACTGAATGTGAATAATTATTTTCTATCGTTCAGTTCTATTCTACAAAAAGTTTTGTGTTGTTTTCATCTTTAGTTCCAGTGATTAAGAAACTCTTTAATTGGAGAGTGTCACGATGCGGGGCACACGGACCGGGGAAACAGGAGAAGGGAAGCCGGAACGAG
>JABFDZ020000044.1:20194848-20206436 GCA_019775955.2 Pollimyrus isidori | reverse complement strand
TTTTTTTTTGGTTTTGGGGGGGGGGGGGGGGGGGGGGGCGGGGGGGGGGGGGGGGGGGGCTGGGGGGGGCAAGGCAGGGCAAGGCACACGCAACGATGCAATGACAAACCTAGGGAAACAAATTCTGACATGGGCTTAAATACACTGAACTAATATGGATAATTGAAAACAGCTGTAACACACTGGGAATCAACATGAGGTTAACGAGGAGGGCGTGACACAGGAGGATCGGCAGGATCCGGGTGTGATAGAGAGTTCCAACTGCTGAATTACTTCAGAGGAAAAAAAGGGTTTTATTGTATCTATTTTTCATTTCTACGTGTTTTTGGGCTTCAGCAGGTTCTTACACTTAGGCTACTCTGTAATGCACAGCATGCTGTTAATTAAACTTCATTCATGTCAGTTCAGTCTTGTGGGACCAAACTGTGAACCAAAAGTTTGTCCATTTAGAGAGCAGAATTAGTGCAAGAACACTCATAGCTGCTGAGCATGTCGTTATTGAAAAATATCACACTGAGATTTGCAGTTTACTGGGCAATGTTTGGGCCATAAGCATCAATAGCAATGCTGATTTGCAGATTAAACCCATAGCTATTCTCAATCGCTGATAATGCCCCATAACATATACTGCTGATGAACATTCTAGATATTTTCTGCCCACTATTGAGGGTAATATAAAAAAAGTATAATTATCAAACCATTTACAGACAGTGCAACAATAAACTCTTACATCAATTAATAAATTCATCAAACAATCTCAAACCTTCCAAATTTTACATGATATGGGACCAGATGTCCAAAATTTTAAAAACCCTGATCAGTGATGTCTTGCTTGCATATTTTTATTCAGCCAACAAAAATGTGAAAATAGTATTTAGACTATAAATACTGGACTTAAGCATAGCTTTTTAAAAATCTATATTTAGGTCTTTGGTTTTAATATTAAAATTTGGCCTTTGTCATTCAAATGAAATGCACACTGAACAAAAATTTATTGGGGAAGCATCTAATAAACAATTTTCTCTTTGTGTGAAAAACCACAGCGCAAAACTATAAATAAATAACCCAACTGATCTATAGCTTTACCTGATCTAAAAAATAATGCTTTTAGGATTTTGGACTTCAACCTGTAGAATCCTGACACATTAAAGAGATTCAGTTAGACCATCAGAGGAATATCTATTTCTTCTTAATAATCTTTTTAGGTAAGGAAAACATATGAAACATAAGGTTTGTCAATATAAAGATGGATGGGTTACATATTTACATCTACCAATATTATTATTGCTAATATTACTTAACTATTCTTTTACAATACATAAATTCCACAAATCCTACCATTATGAATAACTAGCAATGTGTAAAGTAATATTTATAGGAATGAATAATGCTAATTAATGTTTTGTGCGAATACAAATATCCTCAGTAGTACAATAATGTTAGCCGGCACATAGGATGCCTTCACTGTGCTAGATGAACAGTGGGTCACTTTGGTGTTCGACTGACTCCTGAGCCTGGTCCAAAACACATGGGAAACAGGACATGGCGACCACACCGGGATTCTGGATCAAGGTTTGATCAGATGGTCATGCAGACTCCAACACTCAAATATTATAGCAAATTTTCTGCAGGAGATATAACAGACTGTCAGTTTGATTATTGTAATATCAGCTTTGAAGACAGAAACTCAGGTAACAAATCATATTACTTTTCTGACACTTGAATGAGTGAAAAAAATTAAATGTGACAAAACTCGCACTATAAATATATACTGTGATATTTATAAATATGCAATACAATAATTAAATGATTTACATAGTTAAATGCCTGTATATGGTGTCTACATGAAGTCCTGATCTCTAGTGGAAAGAAAGCTGTATAATACCTTGCATTTGAAATCTCAATATCTTTCAATGTGAACTTTTAAGCCTTATAGACATTTTTGATTTAAAACAAATGAAAGCACCTTACTGTTTGATGTGATATATTTACCACTTTTTAGCCAGTCACCTAATGCAAAAGTATGTTTACCTTAAACGTATTGCAAATGCATTTGGCTGCAACTCAATTAACTGCACGAGCACCTTACTGACTGAGTACATATAAAATCTAACGTGGATGTTTGGATTTTAACTCCAAGTATGCCAGGGCCTGGCTGATGCTATGTTCTCAATTGAGCATCTATTTGGACTACAGTGACTGATAAATAAAAGTAAATTTAAATGTAAACGTATTCGCCCTCCCACCATTCCCACATTCCCATACTTGTAGGATATAAATCAAAAGCAAAATGGGCAGACAGAATGAAAGAGTGTGCATACATGGAGATTTAGGTGGTGTCCTAACATACTGCTAACAGGGGTGGTGTGTAGCTAGTGGGGAAGGCTGCTGTGTCTCTAATAGGAAGGTGGCTGGTACTTTCTGCACCTGAAGTCTCCACCACTCGTGGCTAGTTCAAATCACACGGTGTGCACAGTGATTTTGGAGGGTGAGGTGGACTTTGTGCCTGTGATTAAAAGCTTGTTGGTTCAAATCCCAGGATCCCTTCAGCGAGGCCCTGAACCCCAATTACTTTAATTTATTTTCTTATTCTATTTTCTGTCGTGAAATGAAAATTTCCATGGTGAGAATTTCATTGTACAGTGAAACTAATCGTTTTCGTGTATATGACAATAAAACTCTCTAAATGAAAGTCTTACAAAAATTCATGGATTAGTGTTCTCACTCAAGTCCACTACCAGCAAAGCCCTACGTATAGCCCATTGTACACATGCTTACATGCTGTCTTCAAAACTGAATTACAGCAATTTACTACATTTCTCCAAGGAAGATGTTGAAATATAATGAAAATCTAAAGAATATGCAAGCAATATGAATATTATAAGAAAAGTTTCAAAAGGAAGAACAGTGGCAGGGAAGCGGCAATGGAAGAAGGAGAGGAAGAAATGTGACTGGAAGAAGATGCAGAACTAGAAACAGTGGATGTCCCAGGACAACGTCACAATATACAGTATGCAGCATTATTCAGTGGTGGTTTGTCATTGCATGAACCATTGGCCCATACAGCACAGGGCCTGGATGATGTAAATGGAAAAGAGAGGAGATAGCATGTGAGAAGAACAGTGAAAACGAACTGTGCCAGTCTTTGCTGTTGTGTGGGATAATGTGGCACTGTGTGTGCAATGCGCATACGTGTTATTTTTATTATTACAACACTGGGATTTACGCAGTTCCATTTTAGGTTTTCTTTGTACATGACTGAACTATATTGAACAGAAAGATAAATGTCATTGAAGCACATTTCAACATTTCTGATTCATTCCTATTATAGTACATAGTGCATTCTGTAACAAAAAAGGTGAAATGGAACATTGATTTGCTTGAAAAACAAAAAATATTTCCAAGACAAAATTATGCATCATTTAATGCTCCCTGTTATTAGTGTTAGGTCATTGTGCTGTGTGGGACAATGCACTGTTGTCGGATTTTTGCTAGAATGAGACACGGATGAAGCGTTTGGTGGTTTTAAAGAATTTTGGGCATGAGATTAAGTGTTGGGCAAGATGTGATGCTGGTAATGCAAACGGTGTGAAGAGTTTTGAAAAACTGACTTCGGCTTGTTAGCACTTGTTAAAACTGCATATAATGATGTCCTCAGCAACTATGAGTGTTTTGGTGCTAACAGCCCAAACTCCTTGTTTAACTGTTGACCCCCTACAGTTTTGGTGCAACAAAACTGAACCAACATCTCATAAATAAAATTAAATGAGCGCCACCATGTTGTGTACTACAGTGTATCATTGTGCATAAACCTGCTTATGTAGGTCAACTGAAGCTCAAGCCCATGATATGTAGATATGCAGGCAAACAAATTTTGTTTCCCCTGAAGTAATTTACCTGGAACTTTTGTCTTAATGTACCAAACTTCAGCTAAGCTACAGTTTGTTAAGCAATGGAAATGAAAACAGCACAGAACATTTTCGGGGAATAAAACAGAACTTAATGCTAGAAAACAACTATTCACATTTAACCGCATTCATATTTGATTTTAACGACTTCAAAGGAATAAATGGCAAATTAATGAAAACTTTTTTGGCGGCTGTGAGGTTAGGGATCTGTGCCCGCAACTGAAAGGTTGCTCGTTCAAATCCTGTGAATACCCAGAGTAATTCTACTCCATTGGGCCCTTGAGCAAGGCCCTTAACCTGCAATTACTTTGTCCTGGGTATGATGTTAATCTACATCCAGCCCTATAAGGAAGTCGTCCAATTTACTCAAATTGTTATTGGCACTCCAGCCACCGGGACAAAAACCTCACACCGGTCCATTTGAACTAGTGTGGTGCTGAGGATTCACCTGCTGCATGACTGCACTCAGGTTCTCACCCCTGAGGTGGTCTGTCATGTGATGGGTGTGGCAACACACTGTTTCAATGCACGCTCCTCACACACTGTATGAGTGCACGCTCCTCACACACTGTATGAGTGCACGCTCCTCACACACTGTATCAGTGCACGCTCCTCACACACTGTATCAGTGCATGCTCCTTACCTCTCCTATCTCTCTCTCATAACTAAAAGCCAGTTGTGGCTTGGTGGGTTGCCCTGTTTGGTCACACCGCTGAGTTCAGGGGTTTGATTCCTGCCTTCCTGCCTGTTTGTGTGCAGTTTGCACCTTCTCATCGTGTTCTGTGGATACAGCCACAGACAGGCAACTCTCATTTGCGAATGAGTGTGTCCATGCAGATTGGCACCCCCCACCCATCCAAGCTGTAGCTCAGCCTATGCTGTCTGAGACAAGCTGTAGGCCCCCCCATGAGTATGACCACAATAAGCAGCTAGGTGAGTGGAAGGTATGTGAAAAATGTAAAACAATAGTAATAATAATAGTTTTAAAATTCCTAAATGTAGATGCAATATTTGTTTCTATGCATATCTCTAAAACTCATCCCTACATCAAGTGCCAACCAACATAAAGTTCCATTTTCCCCTCACAATAAAAAGCAAGCAAACAAATACTCTGCATTCAAAATATATTCAAACTATGAAAACATAAAAAAAAACATAAACATTCATTTATAATTAGATATATGCTAGCCTGAATCGTTAGTATAATATTCTCCATATTGCATCTGCTGCTTTTGATATGTTTTGTGTGGTCGGGAGCTCAGCTCTAATCTGTAGCATTTTTCTGTCCACAAAGAACCGGCAAAGCCTATATACTTATATTTTTAAATAGAGCCTGACAGTGAAGTGTGGGTTTGCGAGACATTCCTATTTCCTGCTACCTTGTTCCTGTGCAATTTATCTGGGCGACACAGCCACAACAATGACACAAAAATAACACGACATCACAGCTGACCGCGTGCCATCCCATCTCTACTCCGAGGATGCAATTATGTTGTTTACAGCAAAATGTTCATAAACGCTGAATAAGCAGCTTTCTGAGTAGCGGACTAATGGATTTCCCTGTACCAATGGACACCTAAAGACCATGGTATTATCTGTGTGCATGCTATCTAATCAATGAGGCACATTCTCACATCAAATTAAGCAATTTAAGTTGTGCATAAATGAGCAGCAACACAAAGTGAATGGTTCCTTTGCCATGCACCTCACCCCGCCTCCATCCCGAGTTCGAGGGGCTCAAACGAAAGACTCACCAGCTCCACGGACCCATAGTGTTTCCGGCTGAACTCTCCTCTCCTGCATCCCAGGTCCTCTGAGGCAGAGCTACAACACAAACACAGCATTAGAGTGGCTCATCTCGGGCCATCCAGTGTGACACCCCTGTCAGCTGTCCCTGTGTGGACCTGTGCAGAGCGATGGAAGCTCAGCCTGTTCGCCTCCGAGCAACCCCCCCCCCCACCTCTCAACCCACTCCCACTCATGTCCGTCCAACGGCACACATTGCATGGCAGCCGGTGCAGCTCAGCTCAGCTGCGGGAAAGGCCCATGAGCCGATTGAACATGAAGTCATTATGTGAGCGAGTGACCTCTGCAAATGGAATATCAGTGCTTCAGGTTCCACAATGATTACATGGAGGGATCTACTACACCAGAATCTTCAACCTCTCTAAACCCAGACACTCCCCTTAAATGAAAATAGACCAGTATGCTAGTAGTATGCAATCACATAAGAACCTAAAAACTTCTTAAAATTAGAAAAGGCCCTTTTTGCTGAAGTTGGTAGTAAATAGAATAGAGCAGAGATTCTCAGACTGAGGTCCAGTGCTCCCTGGGTCTGCAGGGCAACTGGAGGGGGTGTGCAAATTGAAAATCGGTACAAATCATAAATTGTTGAAATGCTGGGAATATTGTTTAGTTTCACTTTAAGTTTCTCCCTGTTCCTTAAACTGGAAAAAGTCTGTAAACTATGACATAGACTGTAAAACAACGTATTAGACAATGTACTTTACAAAGGCTTGTTAATAATGTAACATTACATTCCGCGGAAACTAGCTCTTGAGAAAAGGTCTGTCGTTGGGGTGGAAATTCCCACTAACTGAGGTCAGTTCCACTGCCAGGGGCAGTTAATATGCAAGTGACAATGATGGCAAATAAGTTGAAGGCAAAAATGTTAAAACTGATTAAGCGAATTTCGGTAAAACTGTTTAATTTTGATTTCTCAGTTTCCATTCGGTATTTTACGGAATAATTAGGCTAGCCTATTTGCCTTATATGCCTTTTTAGGTGCAAGTGTTAATCTTTGTTTTAAATGATCAGACGTGTGTTTATGTACATAATCAAAAGTGAAGATCCGTGCATAGTCCAGGCTTGTTGCTGTACGTGAGGCTCACAGGGTTTGTTGTCATATGTTTCCATTTAATGTTAAAATTCTCACCCTATACGCAGGGGACCTGCCTCCCCGGCGAAGTTCTTTGAAACTGAAAACGTCGACGGCATCGAAAACCGCGCCGCCTTATTTCACGAAGTTCACATTACACCAGGGTCGTTCGAAACTCGCCCATGCGAAGGGAAACATTAATTGTAACACATACGTCAGTTATTCGCCACCCATGTGCTGGCAGCGATATTTTGGCAGGATGCACCCGGCAGTACGTTGGTTCCATTCCGGGTGCCAAGTTACACCAACTGCTCGCTGGATACTATGAAAACCAACCCCGCCGCTAATTTACAACGCTTCCGTGCACAACAAAAGTGCAACTTACTTTAACGGTTGTTCACTTAAATAGTCTACGTATCTGTTTACCCCTAACAATTAGCTGCATGGCCGCCACCCCAGGTCCATCACGGCAGAGGATCGATCCACCGCAAAATTAACCGGTAGACCGAGATCCCCCCAGTGATACCCCTTATCCGTCACTGCCCTTAAGCACCTAATCATTTGCTAATTAGCAAACATGTGAAAGCAAAGCTTAATAGTCGTAGAGCGGTAAACATTGCGCGTCGATAATAATACAATGGTAAAAATGGTAATGGTTAAAATGATATGAATCAATAGTTTTCCATGCGACATTCACAGTTGTAAAAATGTAAGCACTTACAAACTTAAATGCACATTAACTTGATCTAGGTACCAATAACACAATTTGAAATGTCCTTCATTGTTTATCAAAAAAACAGTACTTTAAATAAATCGATCAAATTACATTGCAAAGTGATATTAAGTTTTCGTGCAGACATTACAAAAACATACATAAAACGTTTTAATAGCCTATACACTGTCAAGTATCTTTAATCATTGTTGAAAAGCCGATGTATTGTATACCGATGTATATCTCACTGAGTCTTAAGGATTTTTCAGATGTAAATGTTATCCTTTTGGATTTATATTTTGTTTTCAAGGAATTCATCTTAAATTCATTCAGTTGTAGATCTTGTGAAGCGCTATCGAAATCATACGAACCATTTATATTCAGAGACATTTAACATCAATTACAATTCTATCCTGGTAGTTTATACCCTTAATTGTGCGCCATGAAAAAAAAACACTGCAGTAGATTGTGATCTTTTTTTCTCACAGTTTGCAAAAAATATATACTGAGAGCTGCACAATGTGAATGGATATGAAATCCAAGTATTTTCAACGATGTCAGAGAAAGCTGAGGTAAGGGTATACATTATTTCAGAAGACAATGTAAAGGTGTATTTACCGGTGGGAGGACCTCAGCAGCTTAGGAGACACCGGATCCCCACTGCTCATATCCGAATGCGTTTTGCCCAACGAGAGACGGCGGTTAACAGCTTCTGTTATGGGTATTCCTCTTTATTCTGGATCTCAGCACTCACCATCCATAAAAGAGTTTGATTCACGTGTGCACGACATAAACGGCTTACGACTCATCGCGCCGTTGCTGATGCCCCAAATAAAATAGTGTCTTTTTATTGTGTAGTAACCACATTCACAGCTCATGTGTTGCAACGGAAAGGCCAGCCTCTCAAAATAGTTTTAGAGGAGCCGCCTCTGTGGGAAACGACCACGCATCTTTCAGAACATTCAGCACTTACAGGCTGACGATAACATCAGAGTGTAATCTTTAAAAACACACTCTACAAACTTGTAATTGTTATAATTCGTGAATGTCTTATGCTGAAACTGCTTAAATCTAAACGGTGAGACCTACCAAGTATATATACGCTGGGAGACCAGAAGTTCCGAAAAGCACCGTTTATCTCACAACTTCTTCAATGTCACTCTGCCTATACAACCGACTGCCTGATGACCCCCTTTAATGCCATAAAAGCTAAATCCTGCTCAGTTTAAAATTTATTCTTCGTTTTAATCCTTTGAAATGATATCGGTCAGTATTAAACCTATAACTGATTTGCTTTTCGTGGCTGTCATGATCTGCCAGGATCAGGGAAGGACTTATAAACAAAAGAGAAATCTTTAAATAAATGCTTTTATAAAGTAGCTACATCCCACTGAGCCATCTTAACTGGTTTAGTTTTATAGAAATGTTGTTATTGTAATATAAGATTGAGTCAAACAGATTCTTTCTTAAAATCATCATCATTGCTTATATATTTGTATACATGAAACAACACACTATGTTTATTAGACTTCCCCTTTATGCTTAATATTAGAATTAGGTCTAGTATTAGGATTACAGGTGATATAATTTTATTTTGGTGTGTGTTGTGTATGTATTGCATATCATATATGCACCCTGCCTATACCCATTACAACTGTAACAGATAACAATCAGTGTTTTACAAGGCGACTAAATTTAGAAATCAATTCGTGTGAATTGACAGCATTTTATTGCCACACTTCCCCATATCACAGATCGTTCACTGTTATGCTCCTCATTGTTTGCCCATGCTAATGATATTTTGCACTGCAGCAGGTTTAAGAAGCCATCTGCTATAAAAATATAAAAATCACAAAAGTCCAGCTTGTTACAATCAGATGAAAAATTGTGTATGTTACAGTGTGTAGTCATGCTGAAGTGACACATTACTGCCATCACACACAGTTATATTACTAAGCTGGTTCTGACCCCTGCTTGTCATGTCACCTCTCCGTTTGTGAGAGCTGAGTTTGACTTACCCCTTAGCTGAATTAAATGATATATTAATGGGTATGAAATAGTTCATGGTATAATGCTAGAATTTAATGTAAAACACAAGTCTCATTGTAGCACCCTAAGAGCGTGTAACCGGAAAAAGTGCAGTATTTTCAGGGTCTTTTAGAGGTAGGTTAATGTTGTCTAGGAGGCTTTTTTTCTCACTGTAAAAAAGAAAAAGTCAACGTAAAATTTTAAGGCAATTTACTGCACTAGATTTTTGAGTTTTGAGGATTCAACTTTTAAATTTTGTAGAAAACCACCTATTATTGTGACAATTATTTTTATTCAGGCCATCTTTAAAAACGTCTGATTTTTAGTTTTACATTTTAGTTTTACATACTATTACAAACAGCAAAAGTTGTACCAAATTATTCTCTAAAATTCAGATGATTTACCTTTCATATGCGTAAAAACTTTAAAATTTGAGTTAAACATGCTAAGAATTCAAAACTGCAAAATATGTGAAAAGCCTCTGGCTGCAGCCTTCGGGACATCCAACCCCGCCCACATCCAATCTGACCTACCTAAGTCACTCACGAGTCCGTCAATCATCCCGTTCATTTGTCCTTCGTTTACGCAAACCACGCTGATGTTCTGAAGAAGCATTTTACGGCGCTTGGTTTACACTTTAACCCAGCAGTTTGTTTTACGGTAAACTTTTTTTTTTCTTTTTAGGAGGTAGAAAGAGTATGCTGTAAAATAAAATGAAAAACTACAGTATAGTAAACACATAAACCAGTAACATAGCTGTTTATTATGAATTACAGTATTATTACGAATTATTATTTTTATATATACTTTTATATATATTGACTGGTGTATTAATATAGCCGGAGAGTAATAAAACCCATTAACTGCAATCAAGTATAAAGTGCCTTATAAAAGTATTCAGTTATCACCATTTTACTCAATTACAAAGGATAGTTTAACGTTTTCCAAATGAGCATTTTACTGCATTTCCATAGGCATTGTAAGCTATTTCTGTGCCAACATTAAAATTAAATAATCATAATGTCGATATAGATGACAAATTATTCACAAATGATACAGAAGACAAAAACATATTTTATATAGGTTTCAGTCTATTCAATGAGTCACACTTTTCATGTTCTGAATCTAAGGGCAATTCTTAAGGGCAATTCAAGAAAAAAATGGAGCACTCATAGTAATAAAATAATGACTTGAATTACACCATGATAATTATCAATATCGTTTGATATTATCATGATAAAATATTTTGCTATATCGCACTAATGGATGCTACCACAGTGGCGTTGCTAACTACCTGATAACTAGTAACCCATAGGAAACATGCTGAACAGTCGTTTGAGCAGACAGTAATATCTGTTAACGCACAAAGTCTATGTGTTAAGTCTTGTTAACTACACGGAAGCTATATTATCATCAACAATGTCCACCTAGTTACCATAGTTTTGGTAGTGAGTCGGCTAGTTAGTAAACGGATGGAAACGTTTAACCAACAGCAAAACGACCACATACAACCATGCAGGTCCAACAGTAAAATCTTTGTGCAATAATTGACAGTCAATAGTATGTCTAGTTGCTCTAGCAGAAACAGTAACAAACAAAATAAAAAATAATAGATAGCACTGTTTTTACACTGGGACACAAACTGAAGATTTTTAACTCACTGACATAACAGGCACTACAACGCTTCCATTCTGCGAGTTCGCTTTGGCTTCCGCTTTAGTGAACGCGTGTTGGACATGGGAGTGGCTTTTGGCGGTATGAATGGGCCGGGTTGGAGGTGGGAGGGGTTGGATGTCCAACCCCGCCCTCCCGCAGGCTGCAGCCAGACATACTTGAAATATGTGCCAACTAATTATTATAAACTAGGGATGCTCATTTCGGTTAATTTTCTTAACCGACAACCGCCATTCGTTAACCGAACATTAATCGTTAATTAATCCTCTGGAGCCTAGTATGTCGTCGACGACATAGAGTATTTTTCGCGACTGTTTCAGTTTATATCTCGCTGAAATCTTAATGTAGAATCATGCAAAAAACGCTGACTAAATCCGTTATCTGTCTT
>JABFDZ020000044.1:20170771-20183353 GCA_019775955.2 Pollimyrus isidori | reverse complement strand
TAATTTCTGATTAATTAATACATTAAGTAAGGGTGTACTACACATTATTTGTGCCCCCTCAACTAAAGTGTTACCGCTTTTGGTTAATTAATACATAAGTAATAAAGTAATATAATATTATTTCTGCCCCATAAGTGTTACCATATATGTAAAGTGCAGAAATTCCAAACAGGAGAAGTGCAACACATGAGGAAACAGGGAAAAATGGGAAAATAATACTAATAAATAGAAATAATGGAGAATATAATTACCTAGAAACCTAGCCTTGCCTTAAGCTCAGAAAATGCAGTTACCCTATGATGCAAAATCCATATTAGGTCAATGGGTCATTTAAAACATCTTGCTGACAGTTCAACTAGCAAATTCTGCATGCATTCACATAATCATTAATGAAAGTTAATTGAGGGTCTTCACTGATTCAGCTAAAATGTGACCTTAAAAGAGAACTGAGGTGAGAATCCATTCATCCGCTGGGACTTAGGAGGTGCTTATATAGCAATAAATTACCATTGTGGCATGAGATTGTATTTAAACTTACATGTCATTGTAGCTATAGAATATCAGACAGGATTTACAGTACTTGGGAGTGTTTTAGTCATGATACAGAAGTACAGATATTAAAGAAAAAAGACACCCGAGAAGGGAAACCCATCCAGTTTAACTGGTTATATGGCAAAACTGAGCTGTGCAGGTGGTGTCCTTACTGATAATACTTAGAAGGTTCAGCTCAAGAGGCACCCGACACATTTGCTTAAGTTTTTAGCTCACAAGTATCAGCGAGGACAAACTGCATCAACCTTTAAATCCATCAATTATGCTTTAATTTCTTACCCTGGATTGTGATGCACGGGGCTTTATTGGAGGAACAGAAATATAGTAATTGTGCCAGAAAGCATGGATGTTTCCCATCCAGCACTCTAAACCGCAAGAAAGCAACAATCTGACAGTTACTGAGGCAGACAGGTAATCTTCTTTTAGTTTTTTCTGATTTCATTACAGTAGAAAACAAAAAGGTTTTATAAACAAGATACAACCAAAATTCTTTCTGTCTCGTATCTAATTTTTTAAATATTTCAGTGTGCTTGATGCTTTACCAGGTGTTGTTTTACTTTGAAGCAGTTAAAAGCAGTTATAATCATATGTTGGACATATGTTGGTGCAGGATTATGGCACAACATCTATTTGTGATTAGAAGTTTGTATAGATCTTTTCAGAGCTATCAATATTACAGCAGTACTACTGGATTACACAGAAAGAATACTGACAGGAGTATACTGTCACACGAGGTTTCATTCCATCCTGTCATTACCAGACAGAAGTGGGGGAGGCAAATTCAGGCATCCAGGTTCTCCTTGTGTCAAGGCAGATGGCCAGCTGTCGCCAGAGAAGGAGGCTGATGGCACTGTGTGATGTCATCTTTGGCAGACCACCTACTCCACAATGACATGCAGGGCGTGGCTGTCCAACTGTAGCCACTGTCTGGGGGAGCCCAGGTCAAGATGAAAGGATGTGTTATATATGCTTAATTAAATAATTAATTGGTACTTTATTGATCCTCATGGGGCAATTGTCTTTATGCCTCCCTCAACTTGCTTTTATAATAGAGTAAGTTGTCTGCGAACGGCCCAGGGAGTTAAGGGCCTTGCTAAAGGACTAGCAGATGTGCTGAGGCTGGGTTTGAACCTGCATTCTAATGATTGCAGGCACACAAGCTTAGCCCACTGAGCCATACGCTGCCCTCTGAGCAACCTCTCACAGAATCTGTCTGCCAAGTACGATGCTCTCAAACACAAGCAACAAGCAGTGATTGTACGTACAGTAGGGCTTATTTACTTACATGCACTGAGTCTTAGGTCCTAGGTTTCAGTATAGATAGATGGATGGATGGATGGATAGATAGATAGATAGATAGTATTCTTTTCATAATTGTATACTGGTAAATATCTCAATCTGAAAGACAGTAAAATAGGTTTCAATTCAGCACTTAGGAACCTGGATGCTGTACGCTGGACCCTGTAGCTTCTACCTCATTTCTTGTCAAATTTTCTTAGATCTTACCCCACTATGCCATACACAGTATGACCAGTTTCGTGGTATTAAGTGATTAAGCTTTTTCCAAGTTAAATTCAGGCAAAATCTGATCTTAAGAGTCACTCCGGAGTTTGATAGTGGTTTCATCTCACACAATGGATTTTCAGGATGAGGGAGGTAATTTGTTTAGGCAGATCTCTGAATTAGACTGGGTGAAATCATGACAGATAATATCAGGTCCCAGGCCACTAGGAAGAAGTTGTTATATCTCTCAGCTGCAAAACCTGACATCTTTATAACTGACACAGTTAGGAGACAGAAGCTGTTAAGGGATTATAGTTACAAGATAACACAGAAAGTCTGTCTAAAATCCAGAGCTATGGCCATTTACATTTAAGCTGCAGGTGACTGGGTCCTCCCAGTCTTTAGTTTTAAAGGACGGGATGCTTCCATTCTACCGAGTTTATCCATGCTTGTTACTGGAATGTTGACTGATTTTCAGCTTCTACATTGAGGGATGCACATTAAAAGCTGTCATCCTCCTTTTGAAAAGTGAGAGTGATTAATTACCATTGTTGACATACAACTATAAAACATGCTCTCTGTATTTAACCTGTATGTGACATAGCAGTGGCAGCTATGGCAGCAATTATTGAGTCCCTGGGGAGCAGTGCATGGGGGTGGTTCTTTGCTCAGGGTACCACAGCAATTCCTTTCTAGTCATGGATTTATACCAGCAACCTTTTGACCGCAAGGATGTCCCCCAAACCACTAGTCCACCTTTGCGCTCCCACCCTGCAGTGCACAGGACGTGCTGTTACTCTGTTGCCTGCCACACCTCTCTCTAGAGCTCATATTTGTTTTCTAACTATAAACCTCAAGCTACATAACTGAGGCAGTAAGTGTACTCTGCCCAATAGCTAATTGCTGGAATATGGGATGGAAGGTTGTAGCTCTATTTGAATTCTACATTTACACAAGTTGTAGCAGTGAGAGTATTTACCAAATAGGAGGGCTTACAACCTGATCCATTTACAGAATGGGGGTGAATAGGATTATCATATCTATAACAGGCATAAGAAGTAGTCTTGCCCTTAAAATTGTCAGTGGCCCAGCTCTGTTCATTCTTATTTACAAACTGCAACGGTTCTCTCTCGTTTCTTAAAGAGAGTTGATAGGCGATGGCACTTTTTTGGGGTTTACATCTGGATTCCAACACTACACATGTAAGTTAGATTTTGCAGTGTTCTTTTTGGTCATTGTTTTGCCAAAAAGTGATAGCATCTCAGAATCTCAGCTTTCTTACAGAAACAGATTTTTTCTTTTCAAAGGACTGCTGTATTTTGCCTTATTAAACCTGATTTTTGCGCTTACTAAAGGCTCTGTTCAATGCACGGTGCTGACCTTGTCGTGCTTCCTGAGAGGGCAGTAAAACTCAAAGCATGTGGTCTATTTAAACAAAAATCTTTGCATTTAGCACTAAATGTTTTCCTTTGTTTATTTGTTTATTTAGATCCCAAAATATTTAACATGTGTCCGCAGAATCAATTATTCGGTAGATTTATGACAATCCAGGAGTAAATTTCTTTTGCTATTCCACCAATTAGGTCAGTTTTGAGGTGTGCTTGGGAGATTGTGACCACTCTTAGACAAATTCACCTATAGCTCTTATAGCACTTTCCTGATCTTAATAATCTTGAGTGTGTTCCAAAGTATATTCCAGACCTAAAATTAATATTTATAACCATACCTCTGATCCATGATTTTCCATAACCTTCTTTCGGAGTTCCTTTGCATGCACATGGTTGAGTTACCACCTCATTCATCTCTATAGATGAAGGCTTATTCATTTAATATGATTTTGACAGTAATTGGTCACACATGAGCCGGTCTACAGTCACTGCTACATGGGGGCAGGATAGCTTTTTGACAAAGCTTCAGTTTTTTTTTAGGTCAGAATTAATGTTCAAACAGATTCCAAGATAAATTTATATTTCAACACACTTTAATTCTAGGCTAATATGGTGAAAACGTGAGAATATATGGATTTTGGTTTAGTTCTGTGATATTTGTCTTTTTCATTTATGCTGGCAAAGTCTCCAGTTGCATCGGTGACATTTGATAATGAGCATTTTCTGGGAAATAAAGATTAGAATAAAAGGTGTAGATGATTCCGATTAGCATATAAATGCCAACACATATGGCTAGATTAATAAATTCTGCAAGCATAAGCCTGAGAGAAAAATACATATAGTTAAAAAGGGAACCATCACATTCACACACACTTAATGAAAACAAGGCTGCAGTAGTCACAGCAGTATAGAACAGAGTGAACTGAAATATGGCAAAAGCCTGATACAGTATGTAGTTTAAACCTTATATTTGAAGCTCTGGTTAATGTTATCTGTGTTCAGTCATTTCATGTGAGGGATTTCCATCACATCTTGCTGTAATGGCAGACCGCTGCAGTAAATGGAAGCTAGGAAAACTTTAAACTAACAAGGGTTCAATGAAGAGCAGAAGTGCAATCTTCAAAGCGAATATCAAATGAGCACATCTGACCTTTTTAAGGTGATGATTAAAAGTACCACAACGCTATGTTGAGAGAATCTTGTGTGCTGTTGAGGTGAATGGTGGATTATGAATCTCTGCGATTAAATATGATCCACAGGGAAAAATGACATCTTAAAATAAAAACCTCTTCATGTCCATATGGCTTTGGCCCTCATCTTCCAAATATATTGTGCAGGCCGCAGACAAAAGAGTTACGATTTTCCATGGCTCAGACTGGAAAACAAAAATAGCAGGAAAATTAATATTTCAAAAGCACTTGCAGGGAATACTGTCCACACATTTCATATATTAAGTATGTGTTAGGGAGCCTAACAAGAAATGAAATGCGTTAGGGAGCCTAACTAGAAATGGAATGCATTAAGGAGCCTGACTAGAAATGAAATGCGTTAAGGAGCCTGACTGGAAATGAAATGCGTTAGGGAGCCTAAATAAAAATGAAAATCCTTATTCAGACCATATCCTTACAAGTGATTCTGCAACTGATTAGTGACTCTTTGTAGCCTTATATGAGATTAAATTAATTGCCATTGCATAACCAGTCAGTGAGCCAGTAACCACGATGGAAATGCAATGTTGGTTTAGTACTATCCTCTTGTGTATTTATTTTTTTCCACAAAAATTGCAGTACTCTACATTTGTGTCAGTAGAACTAGGATTTTCCCAGGAACAGAAACACTGAGCTGTCCTAGAAGAATACAGAAGGGAGGAAAACTGGAACCATGTCAACATTGCATATAAATATTGACAGAAATGGCTAAAAGACTAATAATGATATCAAAATAGGGGACAGGACATTTACATCAGGAGATGCGGGACCAGAGTAGCCAGGATAGGCAGGGACTCTGAAATCAGGCAAACATCTTAGGAGTATCACGGCCATACAGACTCTATCCTCAGGCCATAAGACCTCTACACCAGGAAAAGACCCCAAAACATTTAACATTAGCATAATAATAATTATTATTATTATAATAATACAAACCAAACTGGTAATACAAATTGTACTACAAATTGTACCGCTTTAGAACTATTGTTCATTACACAAACACAGTTGCACACTGCACTTTAATATATGTGGATGTACTGTATTTTACAAAGTTACACACTGTATATCTTTTACAAGTGTGTGTCTGTGTGTGTGTATAGACTATATGAACAAAAAGATTGGAGCACCTGGCCATTATACCGACTGGAAGTTTTATGATATCCCGTTCTAAATCCATGGGCATCAATATGGAGTTGGTCTCTCCTTTGCAGCTATGATGGCTGCCACTCTTCTGGGAAGGCTTTCCCAAGATTTTGCCTTTGTGTCTGTGGTAATTTTTTTCCAATCATCCAAAAAAACATTTGTGAGATCCAGCACTGATGTTGGATGTGACGGCCTGGCTTGCAATCTTCGTTCTAATTCATCCCAATGATGTTCACTAAATTCGAGGTCAGGGTTCTGTGTGGGCCAGTCAAATTCTTACACACCAAATTCATCCAATCATGTCTTTATGTAACTTGCTCTGTGTACTGGGGCACAGTCATGTTGGAACAGAAAAAGGACCTTCCCCAAACTGCTCTCACAGAGTTGGAAGCATAGAATTGTCCAAAATGTCTTGGTATACTGAAGCATTAAGAGTTCTCTTCACTGGAACTAACCCCTGAAAAACAACCCCATGCCATTATCCCTTCTCTACCAAACTTAACAGTTGGCACAATACAGTCAGACAGGTAACGTTCTCCTGGCATCTGCCAAACTCAGACTCATACTTCAGACTCATCATTCCATGTTTCCATTACTCCAAAGTCCAGTGACTGTGTGCTTTACACCACTGCATGTGATGCACTGCGCATGGTGATAGGAAGCTTCCCTGCAGCTGCTCGACCATGGAAGCTCATACCATGATGCACACAGTTCTTTGGCTGGGGTTAATGCAAGAGGCAGTTTGGAACTCTGCAGTTATTGAGTCACCAGACGTGAACAATGACATCATGGGCCCACACCCTAGCTCAAACAGTAACCTTTTCCAAAATGCAGGGTTTCACAGTTCCGGTCCTGGAGGGCCAGTTTGCAGTGTTGTAGACTGACCCTCCAAGGCCGCAACTGGGGCACCCAGCTGGTGTGTTTCTCTTGCCTGTTGAAAATGTCTACACAGATGTCAAAATAATGAAAGTGCAATCAAAGAAGCCACCAACGGTGACGTTTTATATATAGAATTAATTATAATGCCTCATGCTTCTTATGCGGAGGAAGTGAGGCCTCTCGAAGGACTGAAAGAACATGGCAATCAGTTTTCTTTTCAGCAGGAACTTGCTCAACCCACCGTGAACTTCTTCTGTCTTCTACGGACCTCACTGTGCATGATGACTGGTTTGTTATCTCCTCCTACCCTAAAACATATTTCTTGAAGAAATTTTTTACCTAATGCTGGGATAATTCCAAGTAACACAGTTTCTGAAGGAAGTGCATGCTGTGCTTTGCAGTTTTTGTTGTACTACAGTATTTTATGGACTCCCCATGGGAAAGAATCATTGTGTGTGCGTGTGTGTATGATTGTGACATAAGTTCTTAATGTGAAATGCAAGCTCTTATGCAATGTAAGACGAGAAAAAATACAATAAAAAATACAATTGTCATAAAAGTATACTATAAACTAGTTAATAGATGTGCTGCATGAATTACTTAACTAATACATGTAGATAAAGTAGTTACACATTATCTAATTAACAAGGTAACAGGTCAACCTGATGAAATTGATTAATTACTTTATAGTTCTGTAGTAACCTGTTAAGCCAGTCAAAACAGCACATTTTCATGGAGTTTCAAAGCATTTGTTGGTTCAGTAATCAACATAATCACATTCAGTTGGCTTTGTGTGACGTGACTTTATAGGGATGTGAAATGGGACGAAGGGAAACGCATAACTGTATGTCTTTCTTGTTTATACTATTCTTTAAGGTGGGACTTGGCTTTTAATAGCTGTCATCTGCTGACAATACCACTGGATATTGGGGTGCTTGCTGAAGGTGCTTCAGCACCTCCTCTGGTTGTTTATGGTAATGGAGCGTCAGAATACTATAGGGCAGTGTACCTATGTGTATAGTTTTGTCAAAGAAAAACATTTTGTATTATTATTTTTTATTTCTCAATAATTACAACAAGGCCACCAAGCCACTTACCAAAAACGTTTATTGGTTGTTCCAAGATCTGGCATTTTATTAACAAATATAGGGTAGTATGGACTTGGGGTCTATCCTGGGTAGCACAGGGCACAAGACTGGGGTACACCCTGGATGGGATGCCAGTCCATCACAAGGCAGGGGTATACGCTGGATGGGATGCCAGCATACCACGGTGCAGAGGTACCCCCTGGACGGGATGCCATAGAATGCTCAGTTTTTTAATATTTCAGCTATTATCACTGCAAATATTTTGAGCATTCTTACATCCTGTGAAAATTTTTGATGATTGATCTAAATATTGCAGTAAATACCACAGGGGTTTTCCTGTTATCTTAATATTTTTATTGTCTGTTATTCAAGTCTGCTTATGATAAATCCTAGTAACTATGAGAGATTTACAGTGAGACCTCTGAACTAATATTATATTGTGACTTATTTCATCTTTTAGTTTTGTGTAATGTTGGCAAACACTGTTAGATGGCCACAAATTTCTTTAGTCACAGAAGCCAAACAAGCACATAAATCTTCAAAATTTAAACACCAGAGGCCTGTTTCATAAAGCAGGATTTCTTGATTAATCAGATAACTTGTTGGATTTAAGATACCCCAGTTTAAATGGACTTTATCTTTGTTGACTTACATTTAACCAAGGCTACCTTAAATCCGACAAGTTTTCTGACTAAGTAAGTAATCCTGCTTTGTGATACTGGCACCAGAGGCGGTAGTAAGGTCGCCATAGTTCTGAGTGTGGTAAATAGACAATGATTACCCTAAATGCACCACTACCACTTGTTTTCATTTCATTTGTGTTCCCTGAAAGTCACATAGGATCTAGGCCAGGGGTCACCAACATAGACCAACGTCGACCGCGGATCTATTCTAAAAATACCACAACTCACCAGTGAGCAGCATCTAATTTAATTTTATCCTGTTGCTATTCTTCTTTAATTACCTTTACATTTATATAACTTTGAAAATTACAATACCTAAAAAAAAGCACTTAAACATGTTTATTAATCATGAAGTTTAGATGAGTTTAAGAGGGCGTTCAAACTGGTACTGTAGCTCTTCGTATGCCTCAGTACCTGTGAAGTTGCTCTCAGTTTCAACAAGGTTGTTGACCCCTGACCTATGAAAAGGTGAAATGATCAAATACAATCGACACCCAGGTTTCATTTCTGTCTTATATAAGTCAATGTCCTGATTGCTATTTTTGGCGCCTGTTTGTATTATGATTTTACTTTGTAAATGTCATTATTAATTAGCTTAGTTGGACTGAGATAAATCATGAAGAGTACTGTTCAAATCCTTTGAGAATTTTTTTTTTCAAAAAACTGAAAGCAGTCTCAAAGTCAGCAATCAACAGTAAGCCTTAAGCATAATGCCATAATAAAATATTGAAGCCAAGCCTGAATTTCTGTAGGATATTTATAACACAGATATTCTCATCCTTTATATTTCTGGTTAAATAAAAAACTAAATAAAGTGATCTATAATTGCTGGTTAGCCATAAGGATAAAGACTGAAATTTTAATTTAAAGCAGATATAAACCTTCATTTTATATATTCATGTACATACAATATTTATAGTAAACTGTCTGGAAAGTTGTGCAATGAAAATTGTTGGTAATACTTGTAATATTAAGACTACCTTTAGTGACAGTCCTTGCAGTGAATGGTTATATGTAAACAAACACCAGAAACTCCTGATAAAAACTCCTTTTGTAACATAGTGCCCATTACTAAAATAAAGTAAAAGTAGTTCCCATGGCAACCCCAAAGCAGATGGCATAATTTGTTACAATTTAGCTTGGTTTTACCAAATACATTTGGATTAAGTAGACAATACTTACACCATTTAGTCATTTCTGTTTTTATAATGAAACAGAATTGTTGCACAAAAAACTGATATGGGTAGATTACCTGTTCTGCATTCACGTATATGTGGGGGACTACATGACTGTGGATTCATGTTTCACTTGTCACATATCAATATGCAATTTTCAGGCATAAATGCTGAATTTTTCGTGCACCTTACAAATAATTTTGTGGAGAAGGGTTCTATCTGAGTCCTTTGTTTTTTTAAACATGTGATATTCACCCAAAATATCTACTCCATAGGAAACTGTTAAATTGTCTTTGAATATGTCACAATTCTTAATAATCGCCACTTTCCCCAGTTTCTTGCACTGCCCAAAGGATCAGCAGGAACTGCAGAAATATGTTTCAGCATATATAAGAGACCAGCGTTAGTGCACAGAGAGGATGTCATGGTCCTGTTTGTCAGTTCAACTCCTGCATGTGAATGCAGTGATGATCTGCATGTGAAGTCTCAGCATTGCTTTTAAAATTAAGTTTAATTTCCATACAGCACTCTAAAATCGTAATAATGTGAAGGTTCAGTCTCACACCATCGAACAAATTACAATCAATTCATCTACTGAAGGTAAAAAAGGAGTGTTTTGTGAAAAGCTTGTCATTTGCAGCTTTGCAGCTGTTGATGTGAGGGAGTAGGTATCCATTTATGGGACATCAAAGCTGAAAGCAATACATGTAAGAAAATAACAAAGAACATTAACGAACTGGCACAAATCATACTCACATGTTAGGTATGGTTTTCTGCTAACATCACATATTAAAACACGTTACCATTTTATTTTGTGGTCTTTTGTACAGTATAAAATTATGAAAAGTGAGAATTAGCTCATAAAATAATGAATACTCTCTTTTCGGTGCTGTGTGTCCCAATCAGTTCCTTATAGGATAAAACCTATAGCTGGTGACTGGTCAGAACTGAGATATGTCCTTTCTCATTGGGGACTCTCCATTCATTTCTATTGAGAAATCTCTAATCCCAACACAATGACCTTAACCCCTACCCCGCCCTTTTGGTTTTTTGAAATCACAGATTTTTGTGCTGACCTGAGAAATTGTCCCCACAACGTTACATGTAATATAAACATAAACCACACACACACACACACACACACACACACACACAGTGTGGATATGCAGCTGGGAGTGTTGAGATATGTATACTCATTTACAATTACAACCATCCAAAGTGTAAAAGGTAGAATAAATAATAACTATAAATCTAAATGAGACAGGCGTGTCCAACAAAACAACAATGTCTTCATCAGGTGAAATTAACAAGTTTTCATCACAATGTGGGGGGACACACAGCTGGAGCAGAGTCCAAGCATTTCCACATTTATTAAAACGTGTGCCACATTTAATAACAACCTATCCTGCCCCGATTGTCTGCTCCTTCCATGTGTCACGTCCCCTCATTAACCTTGTGTGGAGTCCCTGTGTTTACCAGCTGTTTCCTGTTACTGTCATTAGTTCAATGTATTTACATCTACGATTAAGTTTGTTTCTCCAGTCCAGTCATTGTATTGTCAGTCTGCGTTCATTCGCCTCCCCTTTAATTAAAACCCTGTATTTTTCCAGTCTCCTGGCATCCTGCTCCTTTGTTTGAACTCCATGTGCCGTACTGCATGATATAACCAGCGTACGTTACCAATTTTATTTTGAAACAAAATACCATGCAACTGCTACATCTCTGAACAAATGACATGACTTGAAATGTGAAAATTACAATTGAGCACAGCCATTAGTATATAGGAAAAATATGTCTGTATGGCATCAAAAGTATGGGCATGATAAGTCCATGTCCATTATTACGGTTCTGTCATGCAATTGTCTTATGGCGGTTACCCCAGAGGCAGAACAAGACACCATGCCAGGCTGTGCTCGCCTGAGGCAGGGGGGGGGCTCTCCTCAGTAAAATGTGTGTGATCATCAGTGATGAAACAGGGATACTCAGTTATTAACCTTGCCAACCAGGGGGGTCTCCTTGATAGATTTTGCCAGATTGGTGGTGATCAAAAAAGGGGCACTCAGATCTTTGAAATAAGCAGGTGCTCAGCAGGCATACACCGCCGCCCCCCCCCCTTCCCCACCCCCGCACATCCCTGCAGCATCCACTCTTATTTTTACATCATCATACCACTTCATACACACAAAACCTCCTCGGAATCTTTGTAAGGGATCTATAACAGAGGATATTCTGCATCACCTTAGCTAAGGTTACAAGATTAATGTGTATTGCACAGTAACAATGCACCTAAACCATTCCTGCAAAGTTCAAACTTTTTTACTTTTGTACTATAAAAATGAGCTAAATTTAAACATTTGCATACATAAATATTACATATTATCATATTGCTGAGGTGTCAAGGCCATATTTATGTATTATAGTTGATATGTGTTTTTATTTTCAGTCAGTCACACTGACAATTATTTTTCCATCTTACTCTTATGTAAAAAAAGGGAGCATGAATAATTATTTTAGCTATGACTGAAATGGACCATGTGCCTGTACAAACATGTCATATTACATTTGGATTCCTGGGACAGAAAACTATTATTTTCAATTGTGGGGCAATGATGAAAAATGTGAATTGTTTTTTTCCATTCTGAAGTCATTCAGCAGCCATTAAACAGGCTGCTGGTTCTCCAACAACACACAGCTTCCTTGTTAAGGTTTACGATGGTGCTGGTTTTCCAACAACACACAGCTTCCTTGTTAAGGTTTACGATGGTGCTGGTTTCCAACAACACACAGCTTCCTCGTTAAGGTTTACGATGGTGCTGGTTTCCCAACAACACACAGCTTACTTGTTAAGGTTTACGATGGT
Organism: Pollimyrus isidori; assembly: GCA_019775955.2. Lineage (NCBI taxonomy): Eukaryota > Metazoa > Chordata > Actinopteri > Osteoglossiformes > Mormyridae > Pollimyrus > Pollimyrus isidori. Next base: position 20,170,874 of record JABFDZ020000044.1, on the reverse strand, counting down.
GCTGGTTTCCAACAACACACAGCTTACTTGTTAAGGTTTACGATGGTGCTGGTTTCCAACAACACACAGCTTCCTCGTTAAGGTTTACGATGGTGCTGGTTTC